>JANZLB010000013.1:5236447-5248291 GCA_026167865.1 Notarius quadriscutis
CGCACAGAAAGGCCCTCGCCAGCCACGGGGCTCGAACCCGGACCTTCTTGCTGTGAGGCGACAGCGCTAACCACTACGCCACTGTGCCGCCCCAGGGTCATTTCAAGAGAGTCAAAAACAATCCAAACACAGCAGGAGGCAGAGCGACATACACATGAATCAGAAACGAGCGAGTGGGTGTGAACAACTGTGCTGGCATTTCAGGAGGAGAAAATGTCATCATCACTGGGCAAGAGGAAGTGTGTGACATCATTCTTGTAGAATATAAAATTAGTGGAACAGTTAGTGTGCGCACACGCGAGTGTGAGAGAGAGAGATGGATATTGTGTCCAACTGTTCTTACAAAGCCAACATTTGTCACAGTTGACTCTTTGCTAAAAATTCTTAACAGCTCCCATGAGGACAGAAGGGTGTTTCCCAACAAACCAAATACCCACTGTGTGCAAAACAGTGTGTGTACTCGTGGAAAGGAAAACATGATCACAATCAGCTCATCATTCTTGGCGATTCATGACCATGACTCAGAGCCAAGCGTTATGCATGAAGTACAAAAGTTTTCTGCACAGTTTTTCACTTTTTTTTTTTTATTGCTTCTCTATCCCTTGCTCGTCTCCTCCAAAGATGTTGGGACAAAAACGGCACGTGTAACTCAAGCAAAAATCTCCTGTCTTGGCCACTTCATGGCAAAGACAGTCTGGTGTAATGAGCTTGCAGGTTCATGCATTAAAAATTTTAAATTAAAGGAACACAACGCAGCCATAAATCCTGGCTTGAGACGTAGCATTACCAAGAACGGTCATGACATCACTTCCAAGTGCACGCTTGGATTATATTTTGTAAAACGTTTCTTCTTTTCGAGCCCAGCGGCCAGCGAGGGCCTTTCTGTGTGGAGTTTGCATCTTCTCCCTGAGTAGGCGTGGGTTTCCTCCAAGTGCTCTGATTTCCCCCACAGTCCGAAGACATGCAGGTTAGGCAAATTGGTGGCTCGAAATTGACTGTCGGTGTGAATGGTTGTCTCGATGTGGTCAGTCCTGCGAAGATCTGGTGACTGATCCAGGGTGTACCCCGCCTCTCACCCGAAGTCAGTTGGGATAGGCTCCAGCTTGCCTGCGACCCTGCACAGGATAAGCGGTTATGGATAATGGATGGATGGATTTCTTCTTTTCCTTTTTCACCTCTTGTCCTCAACCCCAAATTGCTGATAAGCCACCATGATGATATCGCTGTTTTCAAAGTGTAGTCATTTTCAAACAAATGGAAACATGCACAATCCTGATTGGTGAGGAACAGGACAAACCATCGCAACTGGTTGCCAAAGGAATATGAAAAAAAAACAAACCATGGGACACGTTTGCTTGATGGCGAGGATCCTGAAAGCACAATTACTGAGCAAAACATACAACGTTGTTGGACAGGTCCATACTATTGATCATACACACACCCCTGATTTTGCTCCAAGCACCCACCGCCTGTTTGATGCAGTTCTCGAATCAGCCAATCCCGTGACAGAAGCAAGATGTATAAAATCATACAGATACAAATCAAGAGCTTCCGTGAATGTTCACAATGTTCAAACATCAGAATGGGAAAATTTGTGATCTCACAGTGAAGTGTGACTTTCTTTCAATGTGGCAGGGGTATCGGTTTGCTCCAGATGGACCGGTTTGAGTATTTCAGAATTGGCTGATCTCCTGGGGTTTACCCAGATCGAGTGGTGCGAAAAACAAAAAACATTGAGTTGCATGAGGAACAGTTCTGTGGGTGGAAACAAACAGCTTGTTGAGAAGAGAGGTCAGAGCGGTTCGAGGTTTTTTTTTGCCAGGAAGGATATCGCAACTCGTAACAATTCTTGACAACCGTGCTGAGTAAAAAAAAAAAAAGCATCTCAGCATGCAACAGCACAATAGAAGACCTCATTGGGTTCCACTTCTGCAGCCAAGAACAGGAATCTTAAAATCAAGAACAAGTTCCTATTAAAGTGGCCGGTGAGTGTATCTACTGTATACACTGGAATGATGTTTTTTTTTTCCCTCAACGCCAGTTGAAGAAGAAAAAAAACAAAAAGAAGGCTGCACAAGGGTTTTTCTTGAGCTCGTCGTTGATTCAATACTTTTTTTGGCCACTTTTTTCTTCTTGAGGGCAGAATTTAATCCTGTACGTCAACATTTACCCAAGAATGTAGTTCAATTACTAATCGCACTTGAACTTGATTCAAGAATTTGAGTAAAATGACCACTTGTAAGTTGACCGTTCGATGAATATTATGATTTCCAATACAATCAACTTTTAGTTCCTGGCTAATTTCTGCCATCACGATGTTAAGTCCTGCATCATAAACCCAAATTGATTCAAATCTCTACTTGGTAAAAACACCATTATCCTTCTGGCGGATGTTTTAGGAAGTTATGATAACGTCTCATGTATTTTTAGCCTTTAGTCTGGGGGATTATTGCTCGATTCACCAAACACCACAAAGGGTAATTACCATCTACTCAGCTTCCTCTCCTCGATGAAGAAAGTAGGCCAAAAGAGCACCGAGCTTCCTGGAGCCACTCCCTCTCTATTCTGAGGAGCCTCTGACACAAAGTGTGATTGTGTTTTTTTTTAAACTCCCCCTTTGTTCGCGATTTGCAGATGTTGAACAGAAAGAACGCAGAGAAATGGCAATCTCTAAACCACTGTTCTTCAGGGTTAGACGCATTGTCCACCCCAAGGAACAGGTTCCTTTGGAAAAATATCTCTCTGAAACAAGTCATAACAATGTTTCACCACTTGGAGGCAGCATTTCAGCTAGAGCCTGAAGGTCACATGTCCTCACAAACTGCTTCACCATCATTTCAATGGACAAGGATACAACGGACATGAAAGTGTCTTGGATTATTTCCACATATCCAGCTCAACCTGGAAGAACGACGTAATGTTGAAAAATATTTACCTGCAACTGCAAATGAGAAAAAGCTGGGACCGTCTTGAAAATGCCAATTAAATAAATAAATAAAACTGATTTGTAAACTGACTTGCTTTTCATTTGCATCTCGAATGAACCCAAGATATTTCATTTTCTTTTTAAATGCAGCCAATACTGCGGTTTCAGGCCTGCAACACCTTCCAAAAAGTTGGGACGGGGCAATTTAGGGCTAGTAATGAGGTGAAACAAGAAAATAAAAACATGATTTGAAGCATTTTATCTAGGTCAACAAAAGAAACAATGTTCCTCAAAGAAAGATACAAAAGGATCTGGATATTTCACCGTCGACAGTGCGTTGAATCGTTCGTAAAGCGATTCAAGGAACGTGGAGGAGTTTCAGTGCGTAAAGGGCAAAGGGCTCAAGCCTAATCTGAACACCTGTGCTTTCCGATCCCTCAGATATGGCACTGCTGTCTATTGCTGAAATAACTACACAAGATCACTTTGGCAAACCAGAAGCGCTGTTGAACACACTGGACTTGGAGGCATCTGGGCTGGACCATCACACATCAGAAATGTTTATTCTGGTCCAACAAATCAGTATTCCAGGCCTTTTATGGAAGAAATGGACGCGGTGGGCTCCGGATCAACGACAAAGGAAAAGAACCATCCAGAACGTGACCAGCAACAAGTCGAAAAGCCAGGGTCCGTCTTGGTTTGGGGTGGTGTCAGTGCCCTTGGCAAAGGTAACTTGTGATGGAGCATTAATGCAGAAAAATACATTGAGATTTTCAAGTCTTACATAAGTTTAATACACAAAAGCGCATTACATTGCTGGCTTTGGTCTCATGGAACCCTCATCCACCGACAAGGTTTTTGTGTTAAATCTTTGTCTACAAGGATGTACTTGGTTGTAGCTTTGGCACAGAGGCTTGAACAAAACCAGTTTCCCGTATTCTGTTCTTCACTTGCCAACCCATTTTGGTACAAACCACGTTTCGTTAAGACTCGTCTTTCAAGGTAGCATGAACTGACCTTAATTAGGCTAAATTTGAAGGGGGTTATTCCGATCTTTCCATGGTCCGAGGATCCCCAGCTCTACGTAGCACATCATGGGTGACTGTAAGGGTTAGAGGGTTAGGGTGTTAGGGATTGAACTTACGCCCTTGGACAAGCTCCCATTTGCAACCCTTTTGAGGAAGGCAATTCAACAGGTTGCATGGTCCATTAAAAAGCGACAGTTTGAAAGGAAATTTCACACTCGCACCAACTCTCCATCAGATGAAACGTGACACCACACACGAGGAGGAATAGGCTTTCATTTTATTCAATAAGCTCATCATAAATTATCGCACATAAAATATTCTTTTCTCCAGAGTTATAAAGTGGAGAGCGAGGCTTTACCGCATGATTCCCCAAGAAAACAGAGAGGGATGATCTCAGCTTCAGAAACAGCACAGATCCAGGCATCTCAGAGGTGCGTCTTACTCTGTACGTGTAACTGCACGTGTGTGTGTTTGGGCTCTGCCATCGCGCCACCTCTTGCTGCTAGGAGATGGGATAAACTTGGACTAGTGCTCGGCGTTAAAAACTACACCCACACTTGTGATTAAAAAAATAATTAGGGGACATGAATGAAAGGAGGAATACAGTGAGAAAAAGATGGAGAAACTATAGATGAGTGAAGGGAACGATAACATCGGATCAGCAGTGTTATCAGTGTGTTACGTTGTGAGGAAAGAGCGTTAAGCGATGAGAAAAGAAAAACGGCGGTGTTAACAGCGAGAGAAATTAAATCACAGGGTTCTCTGAGCAAACGTTATTAAAAAAAAAAAAAGGACACTGATATAGAGACTCTGTGTACGTGATATCAAGGAGGCTAAACATTTCAAGGGAGGAAAGACAACTCAGTTCAGAGAGTGTGTGTGTGTGTAAAGGGTAGAAGGTCTTTCTTGCGAGCACAGTTTGCGCAAGGTCAGGTGTTCGTTTTGCTGCTTTCTTTGTTTTCCCACGATGGTCTTCAGCCCCACCCCCTTTGAGGCACCACAGGCTGTGACTGGCCAGTGGCAGGTAGGAAGGGTTTGTGTCATGGCGGGACGGTGGGGCGGCGTCCTGCCAGACCGGGGTCCGTGGTGGTGTCAAGACCGGGCTCGGTTCTATTTGGACAGCTGTTGTTGGATGTGGAGCAGGAACTCGTAGTAGGAGAAGGCGGATTCGGAACGGTCCTCGACCAGGTGCGGGAAGAAATTGCTCTTTGCCGAAGTGTCGTCTCTGAACAGAGAGAAATAAAGAGTTTGACATGTTGAAAAGCATTTCCCCTCACGAACTGCATGCTCACAGTGATTAACTAGAAACACAGATCAATCAAGTACACAGATCACTAAGCTATTCCCCCCCCTTTCAGTGGTTGAAGCCCGATTTTTATAAATCGCTTAAAAAGGGTGGAGTCATCAGAGGCCGGTTTGGTTTTCAGAATAACCAGTCTATCAAATATGAACAGTGCTCCACCACAAACAGAAATTGCCAGTTTTGGACTCGTGATCTGCATGTGAGACACACACACACACACACACACACAAAAAAAAAAAAAACCTTTTAGTCAGCCGATTGCGAGTTTGAATCCCAGCGATACCACAGCCGTTTGTGGCCGGACGTCCACGAAAACTAAACTGGCTGTGCTCTCTGGAAGAGAAGGCAGGCTTTACTTTCACCACTGCAAATCGGAGACACACTAGCCAATCGTCTCTGGGCTCATGGACGTCGAAGACGGTGAACAGGCACCTTCTCCGAGTGTGCGACACTGCTCTGTAGATGTCGAAAACGTAACTATCATAACAGTCAGGCTGGACTTAAAATCTTTGCCGTGATGGACGAATTTCAACTAAACAGAAAGGAATATAGCTCACAGGAACTTACAGGCAACTCCATCATCTGACTTTCATGTGCCTGATGTTTGTTCATGATTATCTTATCTTCGATTACAAATCATTTTTTTGTTTTATACAAAGACAACCACTGGGAGGGAGGGAGAGAGAATAAAAAGCACTTGAAATGCTACTGGCACGAAGAACAGGAACACAGAATGGAAAAAGAGAGAGCAGCAGTCGTACTTGAGCACGTAGAAGGCGGCACAAAATCCTCTGGATTCCTGAAGCCAGGACACAAACGCTCTGGTTCTCTCCGAAGCCGCAGTCTCCAGCTCAGGGATTTCAGTCTGTTCGCAAACACACACATCAACACACATCGCTGCCTGTCAGTTATTTTTTTCCAAGTTTTTTTAAAACTGATATTTAAATTATAATTTGCAATGACAGGCCATTTTTTCAAGCAGTCGTCATCGTGTTGTGTAATCTATCAAAGAGCATCAAGATCGGAATTGATAACTGGTTCAATTTTGTAAATGTCTTTAAAAAAAAAAAAAGGGGGGGTTGGGGGAAAAAAAAAAAAAAAAAAAATTCCATTTCTGTCCGTTGCCCTGGTCACACATCACCAATCATTTTCCACTGGTTTAATTTTCCATTCATGGGAGGGAACCCTCAATCAGAAATAAATTAATAAACCACAAAGCCAAAAATCAAAAGACTTTGAATTTTGAGTATCAGGGGAAGAATTACAGATAAAGGCTTCTTCTTGGAGATCAGCAATTATGCACCTTGAAGGCTAAAAAGACAATGAAATTGGTTCATCCTTTGGGTTTGAACCAAAAAGCCAGAATTTAGGAGGTATGTTCACTTTAAATTGCGGACACAGAGTACGACTAATGACGGTGATGCTCAAATGAGCCGTGTATAAAAGGCTCAAACTTGTGTTAAATCTCCCCCGCCCCAAAAAAAATAAAATAAAATAAAAAAACAGTATTACTGATCTTGATACACCTTCTCATTTTTTCTCCATGGGGGGAGGGAATGATGTCCGGAGCATGACTTATTTTTAGGAAGGACACACAATCTTCCTCAGGTGATCTGATCTTTCGTGGGCACGAGACAGCAAAGTGTTGAGCTGATTTTATTGGAAAATTAAGTCAACACGAGCGATTCGACCTTTCGGTGGGAATCATGAGTTTCGAGCTGATTGAACCAAGAGCGAGTGAGCGAGCTGGAAGTGACAAGAAAACACACGGGCTGGTGACAAAGACCACTTTAATAAATAAATATATATATATGCGCGCCGTCGCCCGTGAGTTGCATTACACAACCTTGCACAAAAAGACAGTGGACAATAAAAAGATTTATTCTGCTCAATTAAATAAAATGTTATTTATTCTTGAATCGACACAAGTTTAATGTAAACACTAATGTCTTTCAAGGCCAAACAAAAACATGCTGTTCGGTTCATCAGCGTGCCGTCAAGCCCAATTATCTTCGACCAATATATGACTGTCCATCTTCAGATTTATCAAAAGACATGACCGAATGGAACTTTTCTTTGTCTTCTGCAGAGAACATCTCATTTCCTCCAACCAGGAACCATTTATATGTTGGATATCCAAGTTCATCATCTGTCTCACAAAAACACATACCATTCTCTCCAGGCAGTCAGACAGACACACTCACCAAGCTGGCTGGTATGGACGTGTAGTCAGGGAAGCCCAGGACGTCTCGAACGAAGACCTCGTTACAGTTCCTCCCCAACCACAGATACATCACCTACAGGACAATCATCAAAGAGTCAGCATCAGGTACTCAATCGACCATGTTCCAGATATTGCTCGCATAGAAAGACCTGGACTCATTTTATTCTTATTTCATTTCAGAGTGAATTTCAATAGTCTTTTCTTAGCCACAGTGATTGCTCCGCCCCCCCAACATAAAAATTCACCATCTTCAACTTGTGTACTACAGAGATGTACGTAGCGATAAAGAAAAGCGTGGATGTCGATCGGGTTGCAGTGCGTTAATCATGGGGTGTTGAGTCATGTCGAACAAATGAGAGGTGGACGGGGTCGGGTAGTAACGTAGAACAGTATGGAGGTGGACAGGGTCGGGTAAAGTTACAAAGAATAGTTTGGATAAGTCTGGTCTCATGTCGAGTTGTGTAAATTAGCGTGGTTTTGTGTAGAATAACATGGGCTTGGATCGTTATGTCGAATAGTGTGGAGGTGTTGAGTTGGACAGATTTGCAATGTGCAGATCCAGGAGAGCGGTGTAGAACAGTTTCTAGAATTGCACTCACGCTGCCACAGTCCAAGATGAAGGCTCCCTCTCTGGTGAGCTTCTCAGCTGAGAGCTGCAGCAGTGGAGGCTGAGGAATCACCCGCTCGTTCAGCTGCAGCGCCCCCTACAGGCCACAAGTACACACTATGAGCAGCAGAAACTAGATCCTTGAGAAACGGTGTACATTAATTCCCATGACAGTTCTACACCTCAAATGTATTTTCCATTTTTGTTTTGATCCCCCAGTCACTTCTGAGAGTCAGCATGTACATCTAGTGTGTGTTACCTGTTCGGTGAGATTATCGATGCGGTACAGGTCGGGATGGATCATACGCATGATCTGCTTTAGTGGCTGACTCTTAAACTCGCACATCGCGAACACCCGCTCGTCCAGCCGCGTGCTCGTCCCCGTCCGTAGCGCCTTCTGCTTGGAGCAAAATTATACATGTACATCGACTCATAATATCACACGGTACAAGTCATGGTAAACCTGTGATTTTGCTTTGAAGCTGGAACTACTTTTTAGACACGATTACACAGAGAGAGAAAGAGAAAAAAACACCTTTAAAATCAATATCATTGTGCCATCATGTACTCCAATATAGCCAACATACACCTTTGTTGGAGAGGGAGGAAAAAAAAAAGGGCACAAATGTATTTCAACTTGTCGCCAACGTTAAAAGTTCCTGGAACTTATTTTCTGAACTAAAATAGTGTCTCCAGAGAGTTTGGATGAAATGGATGAGTGTTTTTGCGCTGCACACAATGCTTTAATATTGAAATCATCAGTATAGCGCGTCTGAGCTTTGCACCTGTTTGAGCAGAGCGAGTGTGTACAGAGGGAAAAGGCGCAGGCAGGAGGGGGCAATGACACCAGTTTGCTGCACGTTGGAGAGATTGGAGCGATACGACTCTAACGAGTCCACAACCGCATTCAGCAGGGCGTCCCGGGCATCCGAAACGCTGCAGGAGAGAGAGCGGTCGACAGCTGCAGAGACAGACAGAGGGCTTCAGTGAGACATCTAAAGTTGGAAAAGAAAACATGGCAGCGCTAAACATGCACTTTCTGGTGTGTGTATATATACCCATGTTGGCAAGCAGGCAGGTAATGGCTTGAACATCAGCTCCTGCAAACACATCGCTGAGTTGGTTCACCACAGGCAGACACAGGGTGTGCACTCGGATTCGTCGTTTGCCTGTCAGTCAATCACACACACACACGACATGGAAAGTTATTGACTTGACTTACTGCAACCATTGTCTTATTCAATACTTGACCCAATATTCTTCATTTTTTTCACCAAGTACGAAACTCTCTCCTCCATTGCTTATTTCTTACTTTATCAGACTGTTACTTTGCTTGGTACTTTTAGATGCCAACATAATCCAAAAAAAAAAAAAGGTAGGACAAGCTAGCCAGCAAATGTGAGGATTAAAAATCCAACTTGGTACAATCTGGTCCAATATGGCAGCCACGTCATGTCTAGATGATTTCAGAAAAGAGCAGCATCGATGTTACAGTGGATTCACTCAGCCAAGGGGTCGAGTTCAGTAATACTTCTCAGGGGAAAAAAAAAAAAAAAAGACACGCACACACTGTACCTTTACTGGACGTGTAGAGAAGAGCAGCCTGGAAGCATGCGAGCGATGTATCGGCCAAGCTCTCGTCTATCGACACTTGGACGGCAAAGCCCGAGTCCGGGTTGACGTTCGCCAGAGACAGCAGATCAGTGGAGCGCACAAAGAAGTTGCCATGGAACGTGTGGATGGACATTCCTGTCAGCCAATCAGAGAAGGAAGAAAACCATGAGGTATCAGCATAAACGGAGATCATGTTGGTGAAGGAACATCTGTTTTTATTCCATCCACATTCATTGGATATGAGCAATCGCGTGCTCCGATTGGCTACTCTACGACAAGGCTATCGGCTCATACACCGTAAGGAGAGAAAAACAAAAGGGCGGAGCGTGCTGCTGAACCAACCGAGGATGAAATAAAAACTACTCGAAAACAAGACAAAACAAAAGCGTCCGATCGTCAGAAAGCAGCTTTTTGTTTTTCAGGAATTATTCTTTTTGTATTTCACAAATCGCGACTGTCATTTCGCCGGTTTGTTTACATTCTAAGCAGAAACGATTTGGTCGGACGTTTCGGATATAAAAAGTTATTTATCGAACTTGCAAAAAATAAAAACGCTCCGTTTCTCAAAATCCAGTGAACGTGGATAGAATACAAGCAGTTATTCCACTCAATCTTGTCATATGTGGCTTCCGCTCACGTACGACTCGATTTCAAGGAACGACTTAAATATTTGCTGGCAAAAGGAGGTTGTGCAAAGTATTAAATGCAGGAGTTTTTGTTAAAAATGGTTCTTGATGAAGGATTTAATTTTCTCTAAACAAGTCCTTCAATTCAAGGTTGGATCCCCCCCCCCCCTCTTTACAAGGGGTGCCAATAATTATCGAGGACACTGTATGCAATGACTAACTTGTCATGCGAGTATTCCACAATATTAAAACATAATAAGGAAATGATACGGAACGAGAAGCAGATTTGGGTCTGGGGTTCTTGATTAGAGCAAAAAAGTATCGAAACGCCGCTGTGCCCGCCTGATCTGATCGCTTTCAGATATTTTGCGTCGACGAGTTTCAAAAAGTCAAGCGATGAAAAATTTGAATGCATCCAGGGCCGGGCGAACGCATTTCATTCTGTTCCAGTGATGCAGACGTAACAGGTTGAACGGCTTTTTAGGTAAATAAATGACGGATGTGACCAGTCAGACCTGCTCCCCTCTCGCTACATCATTTGATTATTCACAGATCTACGGTGAAACTCGTGTACCTTTGGTGCACCTGATCCTCATCACAGCCTCGAAGCCAATCTTCCGGGTGAGGTATCGCTGCAGGTCCTTCTGCAGCTTCACCCTCAGAGCCGGGGTGTGGACGTGATGGAACGCTGGGTAGTAGAAAATGCTGCCAGCTGAAAACTTCGACATGCAGGCTTTAACCAAAAAAAAAAAAAAACAGGAGATTTATTATTGATTGAGCTGATCTGCTTAATCTAGTAAATCACACATCTGTATATATATATAGACACATACACACACGGGGACACCACATGACTGTGTGTGTGTACCTAATGAGGCCAGATCTGCATATTGAGAGCTCAAAAGGAACAGGTCGACCCCGATCTGCTGACCCGAACAATCCAGAGCCAGCTTCTTGTAGAAGTCTGTCGCAGGACCAAGGTGCTGCACACCCTGTCCACATCACACACACACGTCGTTAGTTTCATCCATAGGACAGATTTGTAGGGGAAAAAAAAAAAAAAAACCTGGTTCTTTGGTGTGTATACCTTGGAGCTGGACCTCTGGTTGGGGTCCTCTCGTGACTGGAGCAGTCCCGCGCCGATGGTGGGTAACTGCGTCTGGAACACGGACACGCGGCCCCCGGTAGGCGTCATCAGTTTATATGCTGCTTGCAGCGCCGGCCCTAGGGCACTGTGGGTCTCCCGCGTGTGTGAGAACATCTTGGGCAGCGCGTTCAACAAGTCCTTCACCAGCTACACACACACACAAACACGTACTGAAAGAGCTGTATACAGTGATGCAAAACAAACAAGCAATCTAAAATTCAGAAATAAAACCAGGAACACACAGAAACCGTTACTCCAAGCCACATGAAACAAACAAACAGGTGGATGCCTTCTTTTTTTTTTTCCTCCACACACACACAAACACAAAAATGAAACCTGTACCTCCTGGCTCTCTTTCAGATTCACAAG
>JANZLB010000013.1:5248391-5259480 GCA_026167865.1 Notarius quadriscutis
ATCATCTTGGTCAGCGCGTTAAACAAGTCCTTCACCAGATACACACACACACACACACACACACACACACACACACACACACACACACACGTACTGAAAGAGCTGTATACAGTGATGCAGAACAAACAAGCAATCTAAAATTCAGAAATAAAACCAGGAACACACAAACCGTTACTCCAAGCCACATGAAACAAACAAACAGGTGGATGCCTTCTTTTTTTTCCTCCACACACACATACACAAAAATGAAACCTGTACCTCCTGGCTCTCTTTCAGATTCACAAGTAGATTGTCAGGAGTTGGCGTGAACACATCTATACAAAGTTATGAAGAAAAAAAAAAAAAATCACTTATTTGTTTAAAAAAAAAAAAACTGTCACATTTAAACTGCTACAATCGCAGGATATTAAAACCACAACCCATACAAACGCCTCCTTAGACTTATTTATGCTTGAACACAAATAATTATTTCTGTGCTACTCAATGTGCGTGATGCCGTTTTCAAAACTCAACCGCTTCGTTATTTTTATACTTCCATCAACGAGACACATGACAGAACACAGTCTTTGACCCGAATAGCTCTGGAGAGTTATGGTTATTGATACCCTGTCATTGAACTGATTGTCACTTAGCTGCGAGAATAAAACGGGACAAACGTTTTACCATCGATATCGGACACGACCAGCATCTGCGGCTGTGAGAGCCCCTCCTGCAAGTTGTAAAAGTGAATCGTGCTGTCAAACGTCAAGAATCCGATGCGTGTGCGAGTATCACCAGGCAGCCTTGGAGAGAAAGATGAAAAGACAACAAATCAATCAAAACACAGCATCGTCACTTCAGCCGTATTCCAGCATTCAGACAAGCATCAAAGTCTTTCAGGGCTGTTTCGGCATCGGACAGATTTCTAGTCGGAACAGAACCCATGATGGTCAAGTGGCTCACTTCTCCAGATTGTCCAGTAACGTCTGGCACAGGACGTTCAGGTAGCCCGTCTCCACGGCATTGTGGGATACGTCCAATACAAACAGATACACGGCGGGCTGAGGAGGTCGCAGCTGGGGAAAGACAGAGAGACAAAATCATGCAAACGGAATGGAACGGAGACAGATACCGACAAGAAGGGCAATGTTTCATGTTTAAGTTTGTAGAACGGTTCACAGGGCATTTGGTTGAGACTGGAAAGGAGCATGAGGACCGAGATCCGGACAGACGCAAAAGTCACACAAGTGGAAGGTTTTTACGCTCATGTGGGGCGTAATTTGAATTTAAAAAGATTAACTGTGAGCTACTGCTCACTTGCACATTCCCCCGCTTTCGCTTATATCAGAACGCAAGCAATCGAAGGAACAGGACACCGATTACAAATGCTGACTTCAACAAATAATGAACCCTGAAACACGTAAAGAGCCGCGTTCTCCCCAGGGATTTCAAATAGCATCCTGGTAAACGGGCATTTTAAAAAGGCATTTCGCTTCTTGAAAACGCATCAAAATCCACCTGAGATGCTTCGTAAATACGTTCAGTCGGTAAACAGGAATTCGATGCGCAACAGACCTGAAAACGGTCCACAACCCCAAGCTGAAGCTCGGGACCAAATATCAAGCGGTTGGGATTTGGAGTCGCTGAGAAAAACGTGACGAAATTTTTCTAAATCCATGCGATATGTTTTGTCAAGGCATTCAGTCGGTAAACAGGAAGTTCATGTGCGACAGACGTGAAAACGGGACAGAACCCCAAGCGGAGGTTTAGGACCAAGGGGCTTCAAAAAAAAAAAAGGGTGTTTTGGACAGACAGACAAAGGTAAACCAGTCCACCTCCCCTCCTTCAGAGCAGGGGTATTCAAAACACGAAAAGCACTCGGAGAGCGCAGACCTCCGCCAAGAATCTTTTAAAAATATCCGGGATCCAGAAGGTGATCCGGATCACCACCAAAATTTAATGGATTGTTAGTTGTGCCCAGTCACACCTCTGGAAAAAATTTTCAGAGCAATCCGTTCACAACTTTTTCCGTAATGTTGCTAACAGACAAACCAACCAACCAAACACTACCGAAAACATAACCTCCTTGGCGGAGGTAACAATAAATAAATAAGGGTGGGGGAGAAGACATATCTGAGACCAATTAAGAACTTGAGTGATGTAGCTGAGGAACTGTTTGAGCCAGAATTCACACACCATGCTGGCAAAAAAAAATAATAATCAAAGAAAAACAAACAAACAAAAAAAAAAAACCCCACAACCCCCACTGTTTAGGCCACACCCACTTCAGGTTTTCCTCCCAGTCCAGAGAGATATCTGGGGCACTTAACAGATCATGGCATTGTGTCAAGACCCCGAGTACAGCAACATCTGTAACCTCATTCAGAGAAATGCAAATGTACATCCTTCTTACACACACCATGTAGTCTGAAGAGGCGATGAACTCGACGGTGGCGTTTTGCACTTCTGGCCTCTTGTGTGGTTCACCGTAGGAACGTGTAACCGGGTTATACATGAACTCATCAGGAACTGAGACACAAAGAATAGAAAAAAAAAAAAAATTATACACACAAAATAAGCGATAAAAATACTAAAGTGCATCATATTTTACATTCATAAGCTCACTGTCACTTCTGTTCCCGACATCTATAGATATGACTCGAACCCTCAGCCTTCAAGGCTGAATATTACAAACTTGAATTCAGCTGATGGCGTGCATCTCGGACCAAGGCCGCTCCTCCTTCAATTCTACCTTCGTGTTGTTGACTCTTACCGTCGTTCACACGGTAGCAGAGGTTGCACTTCCACCGGCGCTGGTCCAGAAACGACACAAACGGGTTGATGTACGTCCGACACGAACGACAGCGGACGATAGTGTTGGAGGTGATAACCGGCAACTGCTGAAGTGAGCAGGAGAGAGAGGAGAGTTGAGGAACACGGAAATGGCTGGATGACTGGACGTCGTAATCAGATAACAGACCTCGCCAGCACGTTTTCCGGACTGTATTTATGACCAGCGATGGTATCACTCGTGTCGGGAAAGAAAATGAATCGTCAAGTAAAAGACGGGGAACTTAAACTGCTTGTTCAATGGATAATAGAAACAAAATATACATTCAATATTCGTAGCCTGCTAAAAACATTCTAAATTAGAAAATCTAGCCACATCCACCCGCCCGTCCCACTCAAATCCCCGCATTCAAATGTCGTAAACAGTCTCCAAACAACCCAAAGACTTCATTTTCTCTAAAAAGGAAATGGAAGCTGGTTTATTGTACCGTCAGATCTCTGAAAGGGTGCAGCAGGAGTCCAAGAGGCAGACGAGCTTTATTCAGCATTGCCTGGGTCTGAGGAATGCTGGTCAAAGTGCAGCGAAATGTTCTGAGAGAATGAAAAACCGAGAGAGAAATGGATGCGTCAGTCTGAGTTCAAAAATAAGTTTAACTCTGTGATCAGGAACATTTTTTTTTTTCTATCTGACACAGTTCAAGTAAATAACGTGGAGCTTGTCTGAAAGAGCCAAAACAAAAGTTCACATTAAGATATACAAGATTAATGCCTCCGAAAAGTATTCTATTTCTACAAAAACACCACCCCATGCTGATTCTTCATCCATTTATGCTGGAAGAAAGCGAATGCTAAGTTACACACACACTCATTTGAGTTACTTCAGTAATATGATCAAAGAATTTTTGATATGAAGTTCGACATTCCAGAGAGAATGATTCATTCTCTCTCTCCCTCACACACACACCTGATCGTGTCAGTAGTAGAAACGTCATCATCAATACTGGTCGGCCCATTTGTCCAATTATACCATTCTACACTGAACTTCCCTCCCCATATTGGAATCACCGACCCTGTGTCCGAAATCACCCACTCGTTCACTCCTCACTCAAAAGGGAATTACAAGATAGAGGACTATATCGTGAGCTCGTCGATAAAACGAAAAAAGGCTTTCGGACACGACTCCTTTGCACTGTTATTTACATCGCTACCGTCGCACAATTAAAACGTGCCAGATCAGTCGGTTCGTGGGTTTTCAAAATAAGAAAACGCGTGCGTGCATTTGTAACAAATTCATTTTATACCGAGCGCACTTCCCACATTAATAAATACCAAGTACTTTGTGTGCGCTGCATCTTTCAGTTCTTTGACGTCAAGGCTGAATGCTTTCTTCTTTGCCGCTGCCTTTGACGAAATCAAATTTGAGGCTTTGGATTTGATTTCGTTCAGCGCGACCGCAATGCACGATAGGATACATTGCTTTGGTAGGAACCGTCGGCTGTACACCGCTTTCCGTGACACTTCGAGTGCACGATATAGGGTGTGATAATTCTGACTGTACGTTCGGACAGCGCGACAAAATGGCGACCTCACGATATCGTCCACTATATGGAACGATTTCAGACACGGGGCAAATATTATGCGTCTGCGTGTAGACTTACTCTGGGCTACAGTTGACCTTGCGGAGGTCACTGCTGAGCTTGGGTTCAGGTGGCACGAGGGGTGTTGGGGGGAGCATGTTTCTCTCCTGCAGCAGGTTCACAGGGCGCAGGGCCTCCACCTCCAGCTCGGGAACTCCACTCAGTCCACCCAATGCTGTCGAGAGCTGGTTCAGACTGGGGAATGGCTGCACGTGTAAACACACACAGACACAACTGTTCTGTAACGCTCACACTCCATATCCACATGAACGTAGCAACTGTTGTCGTCATGTCCAACTTGTCAATACTATGATTGCCTGTAATGACCTGTGAAAATGGCTGATATCCAGGTTGATTATATGCTCCCTGTGAAGGGATGGGCTCTGGTCGGGGGGCTGGGCTTTGTTGGTAACCAGGCTGCATGGTTGGATAGTTGTAGCCAAAGGGCGGGGCCGGTTTGGTGGGTTCACTTGGAGGAACAGGAGGAGGCAGAACAGCAGGCGAGCCTAGAAAAAAAAAAAGAAAAAAAAAAAAAACAGGTAGAGAGAGAGAGATTTTAACAAAATCTTAAGAAATAAAAAGGGCAGCAAGACACTTTCCAGACTCCCGTATGGAATTTTTGCTCCAACTTCCGATTTCCCCAAAACGGTACCATCTCCTAGCTTCCCCAAGACACTTCCTTCAAACTTCCCAAAGACAATTCCCACTTAATTTCCCAGAACACCTGCTGAATTCAAGATGGCACCCCCTGATTTCCCTAAGACGGAGTCATCACGTGCCATTTTGTGGAAACCTGCACGACTTGCACAAAATGTCAGGCGATGACTTCCTGAAGGATCGCCCTGCGGACAACCCACTCGGTATGGCCGTGCCGAGTTCGAAGAGACAAGGCGTACCTGAGTAGCTTCCTCCTTCCAGGGACTCGTAGCAGTTGGGGACAGGAGACGCACTCCCTGTGGTGGTGGAGGAACTGTCTGCACCTAAGGGAGAATAAAGTGAGAGACTACATTGTCAAGCAATCAACACGACATCCATCTCATTTTCTCCTATTCCAACCCCCCCCCCAAATCTTTCACGCACATTCAAGAATCTCAACTTTTACCGGCTGTGATAATACATCATCTTAGCTTGAGCTTTTCTTTGCCCAGACCACACTTTCTATTGCTTCTTCATGTCCACAATATGCAAAGATCCTGCAAATTACACACAGGGACTTTGAAGCTTGGCTTTCCAGACGCACTTGCATTAAGCCTGGCCTTTTCTCAGGTTTTGGTTGAGGCTCTTCATGGACTTTTTCTTTGGAAGAAGATGCTGCGGTAAATCCTCTTGGTATTTCTGCAGGAGGACAGATTAAAGCCTGCTTTCCTTTAATTGAGATGATAATTTACCATGAAATTCATCCAGACTGCCGTTATCGTGTTGTCTGTTCACGACCATGACGATATACTTAGGCTTATATCGCATGACGAAATGAGCCTGGTGTTGGACAAACACCCAATACCAAGATTAGTACTGATGCCAACACCACTGGGAAGCAAATTCCACCCATCTAATCAAAACTGCATACTTGCCAACAAGAAAACATAGCAAGCATGCACCAATGCCTTCTTCAGTTTAGGCTCAAAATTCCCATGTTTCGAAGAATTTCTGGGGTGAGGCTAGCCAGTGAGGGCGTGGAAGATCTCCGGGTTAAACTACAGTTCAGTCAGGCTGAACCATGGACTCGACAAATTATTGGCTTTGCTTAAAGATTAGACAACATCTTGGAGACCCCCACACGCACCTCAGCTCCATCCCCCCCATCTCTTACAATGACCTCAATACATGGTCGCACTGAACAAACCATTCAGTTTTAACTTATCACAACCACGTTGGTCAAATTTCACTTGACGATTCCTTCCAACGCCATTCAAAGACCTGTTGACGGTGGGGTAGATTTAGCCATCACTTCATCTGGGCAGAAAGAGAGCGCGAGGTCTAGAACTTGACGTCTGGCGGTGGCCGTGTTCACTCCTTTCTCGTTAAATCTCTCACTCGTATGCACTTGAAACTGATGGATTTTACGTTCGATGAAATGACGTCATAACTGCCCAAGCAACGTCAATGCAGGTCAGAGCCACAGCCAATAAAAACAGAGCGCCGACCAACAAATCACTTTCAAAAAAAAAAACAAACATACCCCACCCCTCTCTCTTGCTTGCTCTCTCTTTCAGACACAGTTAGATAACAAACCCAACAGCGTGACAACGAGACGCAGGTTTGGACACGTGTCCCCTCCCCTCTCCTCCCAAGAGCAACACATACACACACCCCTCAGGGATGCTCATTCTCAAAAGCCAATCTCTTTACACTCTTGCACACAAATAGCCTGCCACAACTGCACAGTAAAGCCTATTCTTAATTAAATGGTGTGTGCGCACGCACACAACTGGGACCCAAAAAAAAAAGCCTCCAAGGAGTGAAGACGTCGTCTTGTCATGATGCAAATAATAAGAAAACTTGCTCAGTGACACACAAACATGTTTTTCGACCTTTGTGAGGCCCAAACGATTAATTTCTAGGTTACGCCCTGGTCTACACCAAACCCATCTTCAGTATTTTTGTGAGAGCTGGGTGATCGTTCCAGCATTTGACACGATCCTATCATTATGAGGACATCTGGTCCCTTTTTGACCCCTCACAAGGTCGAAACACACGTACACGCGCAGCTCCTGATAGGCTCGGGATTATGATTATGATTAATGTATCCTTCAACATCCAGTCCCTCAAGGACTTGAACCGTGTGCACGCATTTTTTATCGTGGGTGAGTCAACGTCAAGTTGATGCGTATAGCGCTTTTAAAAGACAGTCACAAAACGGCTTTACAGAAAGTCATAGACTTGAAACATGAGCTATTTTATCCCAAACTTATTCCCAACGAGCAAGCCTGTGGCGATAGCGGCAAGGGAAAACTCCCTCAGATGACAGGAGGAAGAACCCAAGAGAGGAACCAGACTCAAAAGGGAACCTATCCTCATTTGGGTAATAACAGATAGCGTGATTATAAATAACTCGCTTCTATTACTGTGTCCTATAGAGTCAAAATACAACTGTGAAACCAGGAAAATCAGTTTTCACATGAAGTCTGCTTTGTTGACGGAAACTCTAGCGCAAACCTGTTCTTGACAACCGCAGTCCGAAAGTTAGCAAGTCAACTGTCGTCCTCAGGCATCAAATCGTTAAGCGTCCAGAACCGTCTTCCGAGCGCAATTTGACGGTCCATATGGGGCCGTCCTCCACAGGAGCAACGTGATGAGACTCCAGCCAGAAGTAGGGCATCAGAATGGAGCATATGGATGAAGAGTATATACTGTAGTACAGTGTATTGTATACAGTATAGCACATAACGTATACATCTAACGTAGGACGGACATTTACCACCCACTTCTTGAGGAACAGCTGCACCTTTGTACAATTACCCAAATCGACCAGCAACAGGTCAAGCCCTTTGGGTAACGTTCACATCAAACATCAGAATGGGGGAAACTTATTTCTGGCATGGTCGTTGGTGCCAGATGGGCTGGTTTGCATATTCCAGAACTTGCTCGTTTCCATGCTCAACAGTCTTACGAGTTTCTGCAAAACAAACATCCAGCGAGCGCAAGTTCTGAAGGTGGAAACGCCTTATTGATGGAGCGGATGATGATCAGACAGGAAGACTATAGTTACTCATAACGACTCTTTCCAACTGCAGTGAGCAGAAAAGCAACACGTAACTCACATCATGTCACACCTCAAGCTGGATGAGCTCCAACAGCACAAGACCGCATCATCACGTCCTGTTCCTGTCAGCTGAGAACATGAATCTGAGGCTCCAGCAGGTCCTGGACAGACGAAGATTGGAGAAAGGAGATTGTGGGGTCTGAATTTATAGCCAACAGCATGAATCGATTGACTTGACCTGCTTTAGGTGAATAGTTCAGGGTGCTTGTGGTGATGGATTGCTTCGTCACCCTTCATACCAAATCGGAGTATTGTTGACGAACGCGCGCATTGCTTCATGGCTACGATTTGCCCTTCTACCAGTTGCGACTCACAGCATGATAACGATGCTGACGTGTCACAAAGCACAAGTCGGCTCAAACTCCCGTCCGTGAACAGAAGGAATCCAGGATCCTTCAACGGCCTCGACGTTCACTAGATCTGAATCCAATTCGCATTTGAGATCCACAGCATGAACGTTCAGCGGGAGGTCGGTGGCGAAGGTCATGAGTTCAGTCCTTGCGTCGCCAAGCTGTCACTGTCGGGCTCGGTCGTCTCAACCGTAAGTGGCTTTGGAGAAAAGAGGTCAACGTGATGCCGATGCGGCGCAAAATCTCAAAGGAACGTCTCCAACACCTTGTGGAATCCATGCCATGAAGTACTGATGCTGTTTTGCGAGCGAAGCAGGGTCAGAACCGTTAGTTCTGAATAAAGTACAGTATATCGTGTAGTACATAACGTATAGCGTAGGTGGTACGACACGAAGACGCAGATCCCGTCTCCGAAACCACATCTGCAAATCTGAAAGTCAGTTCAAGGAAAATATTTACAGAACAGGTTTTGGGTAGGACTTCCATTATTTGATTGCTACGTTCATCTCATAACTCCAGTACAAAACCTGAAAAGGTTCAAAACACCAAACATGTCTTGACATACGATTTGAGAATGAACTTTCCCTTTCATTACAAACATATGTGATCATCAGTAGCAGATACACGCGTCTGTAACGTGATGTGTATATGAGAGAAAAGTGCAGCCGTTTGTGTGTGCGTGTACAATCAAAGCGAGGAGTGTGAGGTGAGACAGCTCTGGGGTGGGGATCATGATCAGACGGAGGGACTATGGGATGAGGGGGGGGGCTAAACGGGAAAACGGAGGGATGACATGGGCGGGAGGAGGAAGAAAAGCGAAAGCCGACCTGCTTCCTCATCCTCCTCATCCTCGTCCTCGTGGTCCGAACTGGATGAGGAGTGGTCACCTGGCAACCCTGTGGACGAACTAGCAGCTCTATTGCCCCCATATCCACCAATCAGCAGCCCTGAAATACAGCACAGCCAATCATCAGAGAGACAGGGGGAGGGAGAGAGGTGGGAACAGACAGACAGACAGGACAGACAAGGGATGCAAAGAGAGAGAGAGAGAGAGAGAGAGAGAGAGAGAGAGAGAGAAAGTAAGAGAAGATAAGCGAGAGCAGAGAAACAACCAGAAGATGAGTACAAGATAGACAGAGGTAAACGACACAGGAAAAAATGAGAGAAAAAGGCCAAAAAGAAAAGTTGTGGATGAGAGAAGGAAAGAAAGGACACAAAAGAGAAAAATAGTGAGAGCTCAAGAGAGACCAACAGAGATCAAGGATGCACAAAGGATGAAGAAAGCGGAAGATTAACAGTGAAAAACGAGATAGAAAGAGCAATCAAGTGTGACAAAGGACAGACACACACACACACACACACACACACACACACACACACACACACAAAGAGGAAGACGAAGAAAGGCTGGAAGAATAAGACAAAATAGAGATGGGGGGGTGGGAACACTGATTTAAGATTGCTAAGGTGCCATCAATGCGCTTGTGCACTCACGCACACACCCCACTCCTGGAGATTTTTAATATTTTACCCAATAGCTGTGTGCCAATTTTCAATTTCTATAAATCACAATAATCGTGCAGGGTATTTTTTTTTTGAAGTTCACAGGTTTTCAACCACACGGATTCTATAACGTTCTTTCTTCATCAAACACAAGCCGCCGCTTCCCCGCAGCACCGGTTTGTAAAAGGTCAGAGGTCACTTGTTGAGGAAATTTCCAGAATTCTGTCCCATTAAATATCTCGCGCGCGCCGACTGTCCGAGTATTAGCCCTCACCTGTTTTAGCTAGCGGCTAGTTCTGTTTTCTTTCCTTCTTATTGTTGATTTTCGAATTCTGAAACCTTTTTAAACGAGTCTTTTTTTTTTATTTCTGACCTTCTATGTTCTCCCTAATGCAACACAGTGACCTTTGGACCTGTTCAGTGTGTGAAAGACTGTGAAGCTGGTTGAGGAACAGGTGTGTGTGTGTGTGTGTGTGTGTGTGTGTTATCAGGACAAATTGCCTCTTGATGAGTTCTTCTATGTCTAAAAGTCCATCTGAAATCAAAATGGGTCTTTTTAGTGTTTTATGTAGGCACCAAGAAGCTAAAGTGCCCTTGGTGGAAATACTTATTCATTTTTTTTCCCTTCGCCACGTTGAGAAAAATGGTCACCAACTCTGAAACGACTCATCCTGTACTCTTGAGGTTTGTGTCCAATCAAATGCCCTCGAGAATACGTTTGTCCCGCCCCCCGTCAACAAACTACTGCTGCTGGAGTGAGAAAATAGCAGGTCGTGAGGAGACGGTTTGCTTTGCTTCGCTTCGCTTATGGATCCCTCATGTCACTTACTGCATGATTATAACTTTGTGGACTCCTCACCATCACGCCCAGATTGATGGCGAGAGAGATTTATTGAGCCCAAGTTGGGAAGAACAAGCCGACTATACAAAATACAGATAAAACTGTCACGATATATCTGTTTTTTTTTTTTTTGTGTTGTACATGTGAACATGCGGCGGCACGGTGGTGTAGTGGTTAGCGCTGTTGCCTCACAGCAAGAAGGTCCGGGTTCGAGCCCCGTGGCCGG
>JANZLB010000013.1:5285628-5297893 GCA_026167865.1 Notarius quadriscutis
GTCTTCGACTCGTTCAATATCATGCTAGCTGAATGGAATATATCTGATAGACCACTCAAAGCCAGCCAATATTATTTGATTATTATCCATCCGGGCCACTTTTTCCATGGAAGGAAAACATGTATTCTCTTCCTTTCTTGTGGGTTTATTGATCGCATGCAATATTGTTAGCATATCGCTTTTCTTCCATGTATAACGTCACTCTCCTCAATGGAGAATAAGCGTGCAATATTGTAACAGTATTGCACATTGTTGAAGATGTCACACTTTGGAGCTCATGCAATGATTCGACGACAAAACTTTTCTGTCATGCATGCACAGAATCATTTCTTTGTCTGCCAGGAAAGAGAGACGACTACGCTAATCCAGTGCTACCGCTAGGATTAACTATGCTATCATGAAGCACAAAATAAATAAACTGAAATGGAAGATGCGCCGAACACACGAAAGGCAACCAAAACTTCATTACATAGTCTTCACGCATATTTCCAAGAGAAAAACATACCAATGGACATAAAAAAACTGGAAAAGAGACACATCAGAGATGTTAAACTTTCACGCTCGCGAGTGGCTGTGACACTTTGGAAACAAACATGGGCGCCAGGTTTCGTTAAAAAGATAATTACTTTTTTTCGGACTGCAAAACTACAATCAAAATGGTGTCAGCCAGAAATCTATCAGATCATCATCACTGCATTAACCAAGTACGACATGATTTGAATCCCTGTATAAAGGAATGTAATATTAATACTGTCCAGCTTTCTTTATTGTTAGTCACTGGAGTTTGTCTTGGCAGCCAGTTGTGTTTTTCTTTCGTGCTCTCTCTGAAAATGTGGGTCCAAGGTCAATTCCAGAGGATTAAAATGCATACAATTGTATGCTGTTGAACCATTTCCCTCAACTGTGCTCAATATGTAGGATATACAGTACTGTGCAAAAGCCGAACAAACTTTGTTCGATTTCTATTTTCTGACTTCTACAGTATCGAGTCAGAACATGACAAAAACATTTGTGAGTTCCAAACATTTGTTGTTTTTTCCAGCACAAAATTAAATGTTACAGGAAAAAATCGTTGCATCTGAGCGGCATATTTCATAAGAGACCACTTTTCAGATTAAAAAAGAAAACACAATGAAGGCTACTGGGTTTTGGTGCAAAATTAAGAAGCAAATGTGACAAAGTGTCCAAAAGAACCGTGGCTGGTTCTGCGAGATGCTCAGTAAAACCTTCAGCTCATTTATAAAACTGCACTCACTGTACCTGAGAGTACCGGTAATATTTCTTTTTTTTAAAGCAAAGGGTCGCCTCACACCAAATATTGACTTTGTTTCATTTATTATGGCTTACTGCTGACTGTTTATCATATTTTTTATGTTGACACATTTCATTTCATCATTTTTAAGTCATTTTTGGTCCCCGGTATTTCTTCGGATGTTCCAAAGACTTTTGCACAGTACTGTATAATAGAAGGGCACTTGGTAGAGAGCCACATATCTGGATTTGCATCAAAATCTAATCAACTGTTCTTTGGCCCATGGCCCACCTTTCTTCCAAATTTCGTCCACTACTTTTTGACTTGCGTTGGGAAAAGTCAGACAAACAAACGGAGGCGAAAGCATAACCTCCAACAAAGTTTACGGTGAGAGAGCAAGAGAGAGATGTGTGCCGAACAGCCGTACGGTACGGAGGTGGAGAATGCAGCACTGTCTTTATTCAGCCAGTAGGGGTTGCAGGTTCACTGGAGAAAAGCTCCTGTGGTACAGTGCATGGAAATGATGAATTCTGGCTTTATAACGGGTTGAAAAAGCTCAATAAAAAGGATTATGTGGACTCACCAGTCATTTTAATACCCCTGTACTCCCGAGTCCATTCATGCAATTATCCATACAACTCAAATAACCACTCTTTGCAACCATGGTGAGCAGAAAAGCATCTCAGAATGCCAAATATGCAGAACCTTGAGGCAGATGGGCTACAAAATGAGAAGAAAACATTGACTTGCACTGAATCTGGGCAGAGGTTCACAGAAAAAGATTGGACAGTTGAAGACTGGAAAAAGACCAGGCGATTGTTATTCAAACTGCCCAGTGACTGGTGAGTGTTTCTTTGTATGTTTGCACAATTTGGATTACATCTGGTCAGGCTTTTTGTTAGTTCTGTTGTGATCACTAGTTTCAAAGAAAAATGACTGAAATTATACACACTTAAAAATTTATCGTCATTTTACATTGTTATGGGCCAATAGTTTTCGTAAAATTACCAAATGCAGTTTCGAGTAACATGATTTTTGATTAAAATACAGCATTTACGGCATCATAAAGCGTAGCTAGCTGTAGAATTACAACAGCTACTAATTTTACAATCACTTCACCTCAACTCAAATGCCAGTGCGAATTTCAATTTTCAACATGACTGTAAAATCTCATTCATTATTCACCGAGGGATTTTGTAAAATTGTAAAGGATTTGTTTTCAAGCAGATTTGAATTTCAAAGCAGTTATTGAAAACCGTTTATTGCCAGGGATTAGAAATGATCTTTCATTTGATTCATGACTTTCAACAGAAATGTATATATTTTTTCAAGCTAGACTGCCTTTCAGATTTTTCAAGTGTAGGTCATCAAAAGAAATCTCCCCGACACCCAATTATTTTTGTTCAGTGGACCGAAAGTGACTGAATTCGAATCACAGACTTCCAATTTTATTCGTTTTTTTTTTCAATAGAACAGTTAATGAATTAGGTCCACGTGGCCCTAAATTCTCCGCTATTTTTTCCTGCTTCACCATGACCAGATTCAAGATGCTGCGTCATGCATCACGTGGTGGGCTTTCCCCGTTCGCGTAAGGCATTGTGGGATACAAATTTGAAACGGGAGAGAAAAATGGAGGACACGAGTGTGCGAATGAAACGTGAAAGACCGACGACAGTTATGAAAAGCGAGAAGAAAAGACGTTATGTTATATACGAAGGAAAGGAAACGCAGGACCAAACTAATAAATATAGGTGCTCAGCGAGCACCTCGATGTGATCGGCTGTTCGTTTAGCGACAGAATGATGGAACTGTCAGTGCACGCTCAAAGGGAAACCTGTAGATGGCAGTAATGCAACACTGTGGATGCCAGCTGCCGTAAAACCCTAAAGAAGACGACGACGACGAAGGTAAACCTGCCCATTCACACACGGACTTCTTCTGTCTGCTTGACTGCGCAAAACGAGTGATTTCATGCACATTATTTGCGAGGGAATCCCATCAAATTAAATAACTTCTCAGCAACAGAATGGCCTGTTTTTTTTTTTTTTTTTTAGATATAACAGAAATTAAAATATATCACAATGACCAGATTTCAAAGGGAACCAAATTTCACAGATTTTATGAAATCGAAAGGCCGTTCACTTTTAATGCACTTTGGAAGGGATGCCATTCTGTCCCAGACTACCTTCACGCATCCACCCACATGCTCATTCACACCTCAGTGAAACATTGTGAAATATACAGTGAAATATAGTGCCTCATTCACACCTCAGTGCCGCACCCATGTTTTTGGGAGCTAAGAGGAAACCAGAGAACCCAGAGGAAACCCACGAAGATGTATGGAGAAAGTGCACAGAACCTCAATGTAGAGAGTAACCCAACTTCCAGATAGAACCGGAAACTCGCTGCCCCACCTCACATCAGATTCATAATTTAGCCTGTTCAGATTTCGGTTTTTATTCAGATTAAGCAGTCAGGTTGATTTATTATCAGATTACCCTGCATGTAAATGTAGATCGTGATAAAGCTTGTGAAACAAGGCGAAAAGGCCATCAGCACTGCATTTATAAAGCGATGTGTCCTCTCACATAAAACATGTTTGAAGCTTGTTTTACATGAACTGTAAAACACTTTTAACAATTTTTCATTATTGTTAAATTGTTTGTTGTTAATATCGATATCCGTAGGGCTTTGGCTGCCGCCAGTTGACCTCGTGGTTCGCGTGTCCGCTTCTCAACCAGGAGATCGCGAGTTCTACTCGCGGTCGGGTCATCCCAAAGACCATAATCAAAAATGGTACCTACTACCATCTTGCAAGGCACGCTGTAATACAGATGAGAGTTGGGAGTCAAACTCTTGCGGTTATCAGAGGACTATACCCCCCAGTGTAACCTTAGCTATATAATAGGCGAGAGGCCGAGGGCGAGAGAAACAGAGATCAGTGCCGCACCCATGCGCCTCGAGACCTGGCTAGTACTGGGACAGGAGACTGCCTGGGAAGACCAGATCCTGGCGTAGAAGGGACTTTTGGCTGGAGCTTTGGGTATGAAATCCGACTGCACCTACGGTCCGTCTGTCATCCAGGATTTGCGCAGTGTCCAAATGTACGTCTGTTCTCTTTACAAGACCTTCAAAAATCCCAAACACAAAGAAGGAAGTTTTGCAATGCGATGTTTTCCCTCCCCGTGAGCAAGTATTTCCATCCTGCCCTCCTTGGATGTTTGCTTTACTTCACGTTTAGTGCCCTTTACTTGCTTCTGACAAATACAACCACTCAGTCAAAGAAGTGTTTAATTTTAATACCTACCCATGTGACTCATGCAATGTTAAACAAATGCATAGACCTTTCTGGAAGAAATTACTTTATTGAAGAAGAAGAAGAAGAATTAGCATAAAAAGAAATGAGCATTTATATTCAGCAACTACAAATATTTATATTACGACAGTATATATGTATCTATAAAGCCTTCCAGAAGCTCCAGGCTTCCTTGATGTTCCAGCACCGTTAGTGGAATTAATCTGTTAAAAACAACTATCGATTTAAAATGTCTTTTAAACTTATGTAACATGTTGACTAGCGCTCAGCAGGGTTGCTAAGTGTTCAGTTGTTCACACAGGGGTACACGAAGAGGTTATTTCAGTTCTCTGCTCTTTTCTGCTGATCTTTTTTTTTTCTGTTTAATAGTCCATGTTGATTTGTCCTTCATGTTCTGACCCAGTCTCTGCAGGCATCATGCTCCCGAGCTTCTTTCATGGTCAGATCACAGTGTATCACTTCCCATTGAATGTCTGGATGGAGTCTCTTAGGATAAGGATTCCTTCCATAGACTTGTACTTTCCATTAACTTATAGTTGTAACTAAAGCTGTGCAGAGGTGGATAATTCATCACTTAATTTACGAACCTACTGTGCAACTTAAAAAAAAAAAAAAAACCTCCAGTGTTCTGTCAGTCCTATGGTTTGGTGGTCTGGAAACCAAACTGACGAGACTGGTTGCTAATGCAATATAATAATGTCCAGCATATGGGGAGTTTGGAGTTTGTTCATTAAGGAGATTAATAAATACGAATGGAAATGAATGAGTTTCTAATAAAACACATTGTGATTGTGACCTTGACAAGAAGTTTGCAAGTCGCTGGCCAACGTTTCGGCAATGACCTGTGGTGACCTACTGTTCTCACATCACACGTAAAGTGTCCTATTTGAGTCTAGCTTGTGTCTTTTATTTTCTCTCTTGGGATGGCTGCATGAGCTCGCAAAAAAGAGTTTTTTGATTAACCTACTTGTAAATAAAAATCAAATCGCCTGGACAAAATATCTTCTTGTCCCAGACATCTAGGCTACTGGTTTGTCGACCTGCGTTATATCTTTGTGTGTTCGGGGTGGTTTCTTCAAACGAGGACGCAAGGTCTGAGCCAGGGGTCTTCAAACTTATCCGCAAAGGGCCAGAGTGGCTGCAGTCTTTCGTTCCAACCAAATAGGAGGCACACTTGTGAGTTGAAAGAGGGAAGCCTGGCCAAAAACTGCTCTGGCAAGAGTGGTGGCGTACCTCGTGTCTGATTAGCCAGAGAAAATCTGATGACGTGATTATCGGTTCGGGCAAGAACCCGGCCATAACTAACAAACTAATTGTTAGTTGATTGTAAACCAAGATTAACTGATTTAGCGAGTGGCATCGGGTGCAGCTCCTTGGTGGATAAGATTCAAGACCCATGGTCTAAGCGGTCCTAATGGAACACAATCTAAGATGTCGATCTTTTCAGTCTCCTCCGTACTTGTCTTAGCTAGTACCTGATAACTATGGACACTAATTTCCTCAAAGTCAAGGATGTCGTTTGATTAAATGACAACAAAACAACAACAACAAGAACAATATGCTTATGTGAGGTCTGTTGAATCTCACATAGTTGATGTCCGAAATTGCAGTCCAACTTTCCTTTGGTAGGGCTTCGGATTTGATCCCGTCCAATCCCAATGTTTTGCCGATGGTGTTTGAAGTCTATCTTGTTTCAGTTCTTGGTCGTGATTTGTCTGGATTGTCCCCCACCATCCTTTGGACCATGCCTCATGCGTGTTTTGCAAGTGTTGTTTCAGAGCATATATTTATGTTGTTAATGGGTCTAAGAACCTTCCCCAGAGTCTACTCACTTGAATCATCTGGCCTCTCACACCACTAATTGAGTACCTTAAACGTCGTCCGGTTTAATCACAGCGTTTCGTTTGTGGTGTAGGATGGATTTCGTAGTCCCTCGCCGTCGACGCTCCCGTTCTTCCGACCCCTCCTCCGTCTCCACAGCAACAACACAGCTAACACCGAGGCCAGTACCAAAAGGCTGATGACCCCAGCGATGACCCATGACATCTGAACCTGACTGGACTTGGGCTGAAAGAGAGCGCACGAGCTTTCTGATTCGGTGCTGAATCCAACTTTATTCCGTGCCACGACACAAACTTGTGACCCAACCTTGACTCCCTGCACCGTCCCAGTACGGGTTAAATTGCTGAAAATTTGTGACTCGTGGCCTCCTGTGATTATTTTGTAATCGGAGACGGGGGATTGTGGCGCGCACCAATGGACCTCCACCAGTCCATACGCGCCCTGTTTCAACTCCTTGATCTCTGGAGCCGCAGGCAGCTCATCTGGACCAGTCATTCCAGGACAGTAGCACTTAGTTTGGGCAGCAATCACAGAGCAGGGAACCTTGGGAACCACACACGGGTCATATTCACACTCCCGAGGGGTAAACTGAGTGGTAGTGGCCCCGGTCGGTTTAGGACCTTTTGAAATGGGCTTGGTGGTTTCTTCATCATCGTAGTCATCATCAACTCCACCAATGTAGCGGATGACGGTTTCTTTGACCGGAGGCTGAGTCGCGAACGGATTCACAGAGGCGGCGAACAGGAAGTCCACCAACAAGGCCAGCAGGAGGAGTGATAAGTTCTGCATCTTGATTCTGTAAAAGATATGAATGCAAAAGTTAGCAAGAGTGACTTTTACTCAACTTTTCTCTTCTTAATAATGAGTCTTTCTTTCAGGTTAGCACAAGTCTCCAATCGCAGGCCATGGAAATTCTGAATAAACTGGACGAAATTGGCAAGCGCGAGATACAAAGGTTTCCATTGCTTATGTTGAATCTTCATGGATAACCATCAACGAGAACCTTTAACTCCAACTGTAGTGAAGGCTGACTAATTTATAACTCCGCTCCCCAGAGCCAGTTAGTGTTTTTGCATATTATGCAGGGAATCGCAGTACATCAGAACACAACGAGAATGTCAGAATATCTTCACAAGGTCAGAAATGTATTCATTCATTCATTCATCAAAAAATGTTTTATCCTTGCCAGAGTTGTGGCAGATCTGCAGACAATCAAACCGATGCTGGGAGCAAGGTGATATCTTTTGTACCTTTTATCTGGAAACATTTTGTTACAAGCATTTAGCAGACGCTCTTATCCAGAGCGACGTACAGCAAGACCCTGACATAGCCAGAGGGCAGACTGGAGAGCAGTTGGGGTTAGGTGCCTTGCTCAGGGGCACTTCAGCCATTCCTGCTGGTCCAGGGAATTAAACCGGTGACCTTTTGGTCCCAAAGCTGCTTCTCGAACCTTTTAAGCCACGGCTGCCTACACGTTGCCGACATGCCAAAACATGTATAGAGTGTGCTTTTAAAAATGAATTAAAGGTCCAACCCAATAAAAGAGACATACAAAAGATGTACCCCTGATGGTACCATCCCAACAACAATGGAAAAGTACACTTGCTACCTTTTATGTCTGAGAATGTACTAAGCGTCACGTCATTTCATTTCATGTCATGTCATGTTTCTGAAAGCTTTCCCTCTGACTGGTACAGCGCATTCACCCTGAAGAATCATTCCAAAAATGTGAAACAAACATCTGACAGAAAATCAATTTTAAAAATCTCGAAAATGAACACTTGGTTTGATCAATCAACATCAAGAACTCAACATTGCTGTTTAGATTTTAAAAAATCCTATTGCACATTCCATAAAAATAAAAACCACAGAGAAACAAGTAACTGATTTGGATGTGGGCTGATAGTTTTTTTTTTCTTACACTTGTTTCTCCTCGTCCTTGTTTCTTGTAATCATTCAGTGTAACAGACGTGATATCGATTTCAAAACAAAATTCTACATTTCTGGTGGTTTACCTCCTGTTACTAAACCTCAACAAAAGTAGCATGATATTTTATTCTGGTGATGTTTTAGCCATACTTGCTCCTGCCCTTACCCCGAGATGGTAATTTATCGTCTGCTGTTGGCTGTACGTTTGGGAAAACCCGTTTCTGCTCCCATACATGAGCTGACATAACTCACACACACCCCCAGAGTAAACACTTGGGGCTGTTCTTACTCCAGACACTTCACCCCCGAGGTCTGTTTCCCTGGGAACCTGGCTACACCACATGGGTATGAGGTTCGTTTTTTTTCTTTTGAGTGCGAGTTTGAATATTAATGAGTCATGGGTCTATTCATGTCCAGCATTCAGCTTTCTGAAGCTCCAGACTCAGTTGTCTAAATTATGGGGGAGCAACAGGACTTTTTCCCAACACTTTTTTCTTTTTAGCCCACATATTTAAAAGGAAATAATCTCACTCTAAATGTCACTTTCTTTGGTCTACAGAAGGAACCTGGCTCAGAACAGGATTATCAAATCTTTCCAAAACATTCTGAAATTTGTTTGGAAGAACTGTCAGCCTCATGTTTTACTTCTATCCAGTTCAATCTTGTTGTCATTTTAGATAATCTGAAAAGTGGACCTTCTACTCTTATGGAACATTAATGCGTCATGGTGGACCAGTTGAAAAATGCTGGATGGTGGTACCATTATCATTTTTAGAAACAATCTTGTGATAGAAAAAAACGTGCAGAGATTGAGAGTTTGGAACTTGGTGACACATGAGCAGGAACGTTGCGAACAGACCTATTAGTTCCCCATCAGCAAGGCGGTGGTATCAATTCTTTGGAAATAACAACATATAATGGAGCATTACTCAGCCAATAAGTAAGGATTAAAACACACTGGGGTGTACTGTCACAGGAAAATGATCAGTGACTGGATGGTATGATTCAACCAATACAAAGTGGAGTTACCGTTCCAATTTAAAAAACAACAACATGTCCAACGTTTACATTAAATCTATCGTAGGTGCTGGACGCATCCTAAATAGAAATGCCACCTGTTGAGATGTCTTCAGAGCCTGACATTTTCAAAGTTGGAGATATTAACTGCTCTAAAACATTATATATGCCACAGGATTTGATCATGGGGTTCCTGCCATTTCAGATTTTCAGTCATCTTCATACTTGGAACTAAGTGGCTCTTCAACGGATTCACTTCAAGATAATTTTAATTTAAAAAAAAAAGCACTTTGTGTGTGGAAAGGTCAGGAATAAAAAGCTCCACTAAATAGAAATAAAGATATGTTTACCTCCTCGAAAATGAAATTCTTCAAATTTGTTCGTGCTGGTTCCCTCTTTTCCCCAAACGTCTTGCTCTGCTTTGCTGTTGATTCCTCTGTGAAGACAACCAGTTTCATGGCATCCTCTTTTGTTCCCACCAAAAAGTGTCCCCTCCCTCTGAACACCCCCATTTTCCTCCTCCTCGTCATGTCCATGACTCGTAGTCCCTTCCCACTCCCTTTTTTGGCATTGGTAGCCAGGCCAAGTGCTTTGAGCAGTGTTGAATGAAATTCTTTCAGGAAACTAGACTTGTTCAAACACATCAGAAACCATGTGAGTTGTTCAAGAAGTCAGCCAGAAATCATGACATTATACATTCTGGGGTTTTTTTTTTAATGGTGTGTGTGTGTGTGTGTGTGTGTGTGTGTGTGTGTGTGTGTGTGTGTGTGGAAGAGTGTTTCAGTTGACCACTATGAGTTGCATTCCTTTAGATTACATCTATGTACAAAGTCTGGACAAACATCTCCATGGCAATCGGTCTCACCTGTAAGTCTGATACATCAATGACGCACTGTTCTGTCTGCTTCACTGTCAAGGTTGGACGTAAGAATCTACTGGTACGCAGGCTAGAACTTGAGTTTTCATTTTTGTCAGTACAGTTAGCTTGGACAATTCAAATAAACAAAGATGTTCTTCCAAGAAGGCTCGCTGCTGCGAGGCAAGTTTTCTTTTGTTGAGCACACAAACATATTTTTGACGAACTTGTCCAGCTGCTTTAGGAATCAATTACATAATGAATAGAACACTTAGGAATGTGCTGTTCTAGGAAAATAAATAAAAACAGCTTTGACGTGGAAATGGAAAATGGAAATCACAAGGCCTTGGGCGGTCCTGAAGGCTTTCTCACGTCAAAGTTTGAACAAAGCAAAATAGTTACAAAGTGCAAACTGGTCTTGTCGTACCCAAGACCAGTCTCAAGACCACTTTTTGAAGGTCTCGGTCTCGTCTCGGAATCGACCACGTTTTACTCGGACTTGCCTCGGTCTCAGAAACAGAGACTCGGGATTTAATTTCAAGACCGGTCAAGACCACAATTGTGGAAATATCACTAAATTGCCTGTGGATCGTCTGATTGATTTGTTAACATCGTGACTGCGATTGGATGTAAAATTTCCTGCTTTAAATGCGACCAAGAACATGACTCATCGCTCATTTGAAATTTTCGTGACTGTTAACGGCCATTGCCCCGCCTCACCCCATCCCCCTTCACACCCACTGGTCTGATCCTGGTCTTGACTCGGTCTCGCCCCGCCTTTGGTCTTGAGCTTGAGTTTATCTCAACCCCTCAAAGTCTTGGTCTTGTCTTGGTCTCGATACACTTGGATCTTGGTTTGATCTCAACCCCCCAAAGTCTTGGTCTTGTCTTGGTCTGGACACACTTTGATCTTGGTTTGATCTCAACCCCTCAATGTCTTGGTCTTGTCTTGGTCTCGATACACTTTGGTCTTGGTTTGATCTCAGCCACTCGGAGTCTTGGTCTTGTCTTGGTTGTGACTTAGTCTTGGTTTTGGTAGGCTTAACTACAACACCTGCGACAACACTTGACTTCAACACTGGAAATTCCTTCCATAAATATGAAATAAATATCTCCTTATAGATTCACCATATTGATGATTATTGACTTTTTTGAGATAATTGACAATATGTTTTAAAAATCAGTTTATTATCGAGGTTCAGATTATGTGGAGTGTCCAACCTCATTCAAATCCCAGTGAATAAACTGTGACTTTCGAAACAATAATATTTTAGGAGCACATGAATAAAATCAACAACACTCTGACTTAAAGGTATTCCATCATGACTGTCTGTCCTTGTTCATGAATTCACACAAAAACAAAGCTTGCGCGAGCACATACTCAGTTCATTCATAAAGCAGTTTTTTTTTAGAGAGAGAGAGGTTGGCAACTCGGAGTTTCTCACGGTTCAAAATGAAACTAAAAGTTTCTCCACATCTGTCATGCATCATGCGGTCAAGCCAAGTTGATGAAACCCACATCTATGATAACAGAAAGACTAAACATAGATTCTCTTCAAAAATTCATCATCCACTCATCCAGAATGCATGTCTCACTGATGTTATTCTTGTCTAATTTTCAATCCTGCTGCAGCCACAGGTTTCGATAAATCAGCCTGCAGATTCAACAGTCCTCGCATTGGTTTTTAGGCTGTGGTCTGGTTGAACTGATGGCATACTACTGGAGTAGAAGAAAAATAAAACACTTCAGAACACGCTGATATTGGAAAACAATTGACTTTGGGTGGGCACTGCCATCCACCACTCCACTGTTGATTATTTTCCTGTAATAACACAACAAGAATGTTGTATACTTTACTTAAAACTGGATATCAACAGTGCAAGAGATCAGTGTGCCAGGGTTAAAAAAAAAAAGTTATTATTTCCAGGAAGATAAAAAAAAATCAATCCGTTAAACATTAGGAAGGAGGGGAAATAACTAGACTGCATTCTCGCAGAAAATGCTGAAAGTGGGCTTGCCTGTGCTGCATGAGGTAGCATATTCACAGATACA
>JANZLB010000013.1:5356903-5369353 GCA_026167865.1 Notarius quadriscutis
TGTGTGTGTGTGTGTGTGTGTGTGTGTGTGTGTGTGTGTGTGTGTGTGTGTGTGTGTGTGTGTGTGTGTGAATCAGATTTCAGAAACCCAGTTTTTCAGTGCCTCTGAAGTCACATAGCTCTAAAAACATAACATAGTTTTTTAGTTTCCAGTTGTATGCAAAAGTTTGCACACCCCTGGTCAAATCATGTTTTGTTGATTTTTGAAATGAAAAGAAGTAAACTCAAGCAAACGATTGAAGAATAAAAAAGATGACTAACAGTTACTTTATTTTTGATGAACTTAAAATGATTCAGGAAAAAAATAAAACAGGAATTATGGCATGGGCACAAGTTTGGACACCCTACCAGTTGTCAAGTCTCAGAACTTAACGAATATCTTCAGCCTTAATTGACTCATTAGGATTCCTTCTTAATTTCCCTGAGGGAACCCTCCCAAAGGGATCAATAAAGTTTTATCTCATCTTTTATCGAATCTAATTCGGCAAGTTAAGGATTGACGTGAGGAATCGTCCACTGACGATTCCAGAGTGTCATAAATTCTCCGACTCGTCAGACACTCGACGTTCATGGATTCCTTGAAGCAGCTAGTTGAGGATCTGAAAATGAATCGAATTCATGGCTGCAAAGCAGAGGAAGGTGATAAAAATATATGTCAAAGCACTTGAAGTGTGTCATTTCCACTGTCTGAAATGTCATTAGAAAATGCAGTTCAGGCGAACTGGAAATGGAAAGAACGGACACGGAAATTTTATGAGAGAAAATGAACCGACACCTTCTGACCAATCAGAAATGAGAATTTGATGATTAAGCATGAATATTAATAAACGGTGACGTATTAAGTGCAAGTATGTGTGTGGCAGATAAACTTTGTGAAGGAGGAGTTTGGGGAGACGCAGAAAGAGTGGGTGCTGCTGGTGTGTATCGGGGCTTCCTCGGGAGCAGGACGTCTGCTTTTTGGCAAAGTAGGAGACCTCATTGCTGGAGTCAAGAAAATATACTTGCAGGTATTATGAAGCAGCTGGAGTGGATGGATGTGTGTCTGTTTTTTCATTGCTTTCAGTATTTTACATTCATACGGTTGGGTCCAGAATTTAATTTAATAATTTATTCTCAAAAATTCCATTCTGAATTGTGAAGTCAGTGTCCGGTATCATCTTTGAATGGACAGCTTTAATGTTTTTCTTTTTGTGTAGGTGGCCTCTTTCATGACTCTGGGCCTGATGTCAATGATGATCCCGCAGTGCCGTGTGTTTGAGGGCCTAATGGTGGTGTGTGTGTTCATGGGACTGTGTGACGGCTGCTTCATCACCATAATGGCCCCAATCGCTTTTGAGTTGGTAGGGCCCATGCAGGCCTCGCAAGCCATTGGTTACCTGCTGGGCCTCATGGCCGTTCCAATGACAGCAGGTCCACCAATTGCAGGTGAGTACTGGTAGTACACCATCATTCCGTCAAACAGGAAATTCAGATTCCAGTCATCGTTAGAATTCATAAGATGATCGAGATGTAATTTATATGGGTGTATTTTCACAACAAATTTTTTATTCCAACTTGGTATGATAAGATCATCCAACAAATCCATCAAAAACTAGTTCAACTAATTCAAATTTAATACCATCAAAACCAGAAATATTACAAACTAGACTGAAGAAACAAGCTACTAGGGGAGTATAGGACAGCGTCTTGAGGTCAAAGACATAAACACCAGAAACAAGACTCGGGAATCTCGGTACGAGCGAAATGTAGAACAAGGTCACTAGAATTCAGAAGTCTAGGAACCAGCATCTTGGGAATTCAGGCCCTCAGGTTAAAATCAAAAACTTGCAATAATCCTTGGGAATCTGTGTACTGGAAGACTATGGAATGAAATTACTCAGCCAAATCAGAAACCCGAGAAACAAGATGAGGGAAATTGGCACAATATGACCTGCATGTGGACTAGCATTGAGCACCCTCTTCTGAAACCATGGACACGAATATTGAGCTGTTCCCCCTTTGCGGCTATTAGAGCCTCCACTCTTCTGAGGAGGCTTTCCGCTAGATTTTGGTCTGTGGCTGTGAATATTTGACCATTCAGCCACAAGTGCGCAATGATGTCCAACAAGAAGGTCTGGTGCTAAAGTCAGGAAGGAACGAGGTATGGAATGACACATCTTTGCATATGTCTGTGAAGGTTCTCAGTCATCCAGGTCATCGTAAACCGTAGGTGCTCAAGAAGGCAACTGGACTTGCTTGAAATCCTTGAAGATGTTTCACTTCTAATCCGAAAAGCTTCTTCGGTTGTGTCTGACTAGTGGGGAGTTCCAGGTAATTATCCTCGAGTGGCCCAAAAGCAACCTTAAGGAGAGTTGTTGAGGTCACATGGGTCGTTGACCCTCTCAGTCATCCTGTCAGTTGTCAGGGTCACTGGAGGCCGGATGTGAACGGTGTTTGCAGCCTCGACCCATAGATCACCCTCACGACCCTTGAGGCTGCTAACACCGTTCACATCCGGCCTCCAGTGACCCTGACAACCGACAGGATGACTGAGAGGGTCAACGACCCATGTGACCTCAACGACTCTCCTTAAGGTTGCTTTTGGGCCACTCGAGGATAATTACCTGGAACTCCTCACTAGTCAGACAGAACCGAAGAAGCCTTTCAGACGGGAGGTGAAACGCCTTCAAGGATTTCAAGCAAGTCCAGTTGCCTTCTTTAGCACCGACGGTTCACATCTTTGCATGTTTGGGTGAAAACATATCTGTTCACTCCTGTAAGGTCAATGATGCATGGTGACATGGGGTTGTCAACTATACTCCCCATCCCCACCATTCAGCAGGTTGATCTTTCAAGATCTATGGTTATCCTTCAGTAAAAAGTGGTAATATCCATAACCAAACCTTTCCATTCAATCAAAGCATTCACACTATATGTTGCCATTGCCAAGAGGGGGGATCATTGTCCTGGTACACCCCTGACCCAATATAGAGGACAAAGCCACAGATGGGGCCTTAACAGCCAAGCAAAGCAATATTATGAAAGAGCCTTGCCAATATGTGCCATATGTGCCTTGCCCCCTTGTCCATTCGTCATTTGGGCTACAGGCACCACAGCCCTGAATGGCCATGAACCATTTGGTCCACTGCCTGAGGGGAAGACTCCAAGGCTCACCAGCTCTGAGAATTTTTTTTTTATTTTAACAAATACCATGGTTTAATTCGTATGAGAGACAGATTCATTCTTTCTGACATGGAGAGGATGAGTTCCATTGGAGGAGCTATAATTCATGTCAAAGGTTCTTTGTCCACTTGTGACCCAGTTCATCCACCCTGAAGCAGTGAGGTTCGGCAAGAAAATATCTTTCAGCAGTGGGTGTTGTCTTCGAGTCCGAAAGCATGGGCAGAGCATCTGGCCGAAGTCAGGACTGGAGGTAGGAAACCCCAATGAATATTGAGGTTTTTTTGGGTTGGGAGGAAGAGAAGGCCAATTCAGATCCAGCTTTGAAGCCTTTATCTCAAAGCAACACACTGGACTGCTTTCATAGCTTCCCTTTCCCCAGGTTCAGGACAGGTTGTGCAGAGACAGAAAATGTCTTTGTTTTTGTCAGCTGCAAGTCCTTCCCACAGCTAGATCTGAGGAGAATCAACTTGCTCTAACTCGTACATCTCCTTGAATTGCTCCACCTGCTTGGCACAAGTGGCTTCTTCACATCTTTCATATTACCTTCTGACTCCATATGAGGTGGCTCGGGGAACTCCCAGAATAGCAGATCCTCCTATTCCACTGTTGCTTTTCTCTGGATTCTTTTGAAGAAACCGCATGTGTCTGTTGAGAATTTGCCACCTGAGGTAACAAAAGAATGGACTGCATGAGTGCTCTTTTAGCATGGCTTATCCCCAGACAAATTGGTCATTTCGATTGGGGTACAATTCCATAAGATTCCTGGAACTTGAATGACATTGATTTTCCAGTGCATTTGAGATTCAACTTGCAGAGGTCACTGTCCATTTCAAGAAAACGGAAGGATTCCATATTCAGTTTGAAAGCATGTCTGAAGAAATGTTTCGTAATGCGTGTGGCAAAATGGAATTCTTCCAGGGCATTTTGAGCCTGAATGATTCTTTCATTCTCTCACGGTGAAAGTATTACACATTTGAGGAGTGGACTCAAAAAGCTTCATTTAATGTATACACTGTCTTCAGCACACAGGATATACGTTTACGTTTGATGATAAGATCCAGGCACAGCGTGGTATCGTCCTCAGTTACCCTCTGGTTGCTCCCCCAACCCCCACCACCATCACCCACACAATTTTGGCCAGTTCCAGGACCATTAGGAAAATCAATAAAGCATGAAGGGCTCTTCTGGGGAATTTTATGTGGCTTTTCCTTGAATAGTTGGCCTTCTGTTTTGTTTGGCTCTTGATTGATTTGAGAACTTCTCTGACCCAGTGGATATGCAGATGGCATGTTGCACAATAGGACAAATGGATTGATGGTTGAACAGACAGATAGGTGGCTGTATCGATGGGGACAACTGGGTGAAATGACAGATGGAAAGAAATATTTGTCGGAAGATTGGTGGATCGGTGAAAGCTGGAAAGATGGACAGGGGATGAACAAACAATGACAAATTAGTTAGACAAATTGATCGATAGAAAATACTTAGATGATCAATCGGTAATGGAAGGATGGACAGAGGAAAAGGTCGACAGATGAGCAGGTAGGTGGACAAAGGAATGGACAGAAGAGTAATAGATTCAGGATGGACAGACATTTTAAAAAGGTAAATAGACAGATTTATGGAAAGAAAGGATGGATGAATAGGTCGAAGAAAAGGTGGAAAGAAATGGTAAATGGTTGAAAGGTTGGAGAGCCAGATTCATGGAAAGACAGGATGATCGATAAAATGAACAACAGGCTGATGGATAAATGGATAGATGCATGGAAAGAAGGATGGACAAGGATGGTTAGATAGACCAAAGCATATATCAAGAGACGAAGATGGATGAATGGAAAGTTGAAAAGTGAGACGGAACAATGAACAGGGAGCTGGATCAAAGGATCGATAAAAGAGTGATAGTTCATGAAAAGACAAAAGAATAAATAGATAGACCAGTGGAAAGATGGTAAGACAAATATACAGATGAACAGATGGATGGGTCAAAGTTTTGCCGTTCGGAGAAACGTTTGCTTTTCGTTTAGTTTGGCTCTCGTTTGGTTGTTGTTTATCGATACTTGGCAGCAAAATTGAACCCCCTGCTAACAGATCAGCTCAGCTCAGCTCTCCATGTTGATGCTCCAACCCCTGCTGAGAGCCTCTGTGTTCCTTCCAAAAGTCGTGACGCTAGCAGTTTACTGAGTCTGACGAATCATTAGCATCGCTCACTTCACCCTCTCTTCACTGCCGTCGCTTTTTTTGGCTTTGGACACCGGAGCACTGAATGTTCTGATTAGTCGCGCTATTAGCTCAATTTGTTTGCTATCTGTTGCTCTGTCATTCTCTTGTTTTTTCCCCCCTCTTTCTGCGTTTCTGTTTTTTTCATCTCTTATTTTCATCTCATTTCTTTTGCTTTCGTCTGTGGATCTTTCTTTCTTCACTAACTCTGGTCATTCTCTTTTATTTTTTTCCTCTTTCTGTTTTCTTTCTTTCTTTCCATCCATCCATCCATCCAAGGCATCTCCGAATGGCTGTCTATAAAATACTCTGCCATAGATCCAGACCCTGTGTGTATTCAGGGAAAAGGTCTCCAAGTTGTGACACAGTATGTTCAGAAACCTTTTGAATCATTTCCCAATTTCTCTCGAATTTTCTTCTTCTTCTCTGCCCATCTATCCCTCCCTCTGTTTCTGCTTCCCTCTTTCCCAGGCCTTCTTCACGATCACTTCGGGAATTACGACGTGGCGTTTTACCTGGCCGGCGTTCCCCCTCTTGTCGGGGGCATCGTCCTGTTCTTCGTGCCGTTAGTGTTCAGGCATGTTCATCGGAAACACAACGACGCGTGTGACCCGAGAGAGCACAGCATGCTGAAGAACTGCACCAACGGAGACGTGCTGCCTGGATACACTGACACCGAAACACAACAACAGCTGCAGTAAGGTGAGAGACGCTGAGCAAAGGTGGAACAGATGACACTTTGATAAATTGAAGCTGTACTAAGCAAGGCATGAAACGCTTCGGAGCATGTTATGATCGGAAACTCATTAGATCGGGTGGAGTGATGTGACCTGAGCTGAATACTGGTCGCAGATACTGGTCGCAGTCGAAAGTTGATTTATTTTTCAATAAACGTGTTTGTTCGAGAGAGAACATAAAGCAAAAACATTCTCCGTGGTGAAGACTTTCCTGTGGTGGAAAACCTACTTGCAAGGCCCAGGTTTACAGCTTAGCTTTGACAGTGCACTGATACTGGAGACTCCTTCCATTCAATGTAAAATAAGTGCGAGCTACTGTCAGATGGCAAATAACGAAGCAAGCGTGTCAACCAATCAACAAACAATTCAACAAGTTTGCAGTTTGCTCATTGAAATACATGGACAGAATGTTCATTTGCATTCCATCTGCCAGTTGTGATGTCACAGCGGGCTTAATCAGCAGCACACACACAGAGTAGGGTCCTGTTTTTCTTTTCTTTTTTCCTCTTTCATGCTTTAATTTCTGTCCTTTTGTTTCATTTTCTTTCTTCCTCTTTTCATTTGCTCCTTTTCACATCCCTTCTATTTTCTCTTCAGCTTTTTTTTTACTCTTCCCAGACGTCAACCCCGACAGTTTGTCTGGATTTTGGGCGTTTGAAATTAATATGGGCGTGTTAGTAAAATACGACGGAAATCACGCTTTTACCCTAAAAAAAACATTTTCAACATTTTAGTCCACAAACATCGCAGAAAACGCCTTCATTTACATTCTGAATTACTTGATCTGCGTTACCGGAATAACACGAATTGATCCAAATGTCCAAAGTTGCGCGAGTAGTCACCTTCCGGCTGAGCGCGAATTCTTCAAGCACACGAGCCGATTCATGGCGGAGGTTCCACCAAAGAAATGATTGAAGACAAAATCAGGGGGTCGTTTTCTTCCAGAATGGACGGAAATGTTTGATGGCATTATTCTTCCATCAAAACGAGGAAGTGATTCTGCCAGTTGTTGACTTTGTAATCAGGACGTTAAGGTTGTGGCACTGGATTTGTATGACCTAAAAGAACATATGAAATCGACGCTTCATCAGCAAAATGTAACCGAGAGACGGAATCAGCGGCCAATACATTTTTTTGCTCAGAAACAACCGAGTGAAGTTGGGAGTGACAATGTAGTGAAATCCGCAGTTGTGTTCTGCTGTTTTATCGCACATTGTTTTGGATTAAATGCAGTGTGCAACATATCACAGTTTCATCGTGATTGCTGAAAGAAATGGAGGTAAGATTACCTTATTTTATAAATGGTTATGTTCGTATTTACTACGGATTTTTTGTAGAAAGTAAGGATTTTGAGACACTGTAGTACAGGTGACGCCAGTAGATGAATTACAACCACGTGATCAAAATGTGCTACGTCATGAGCGTCCGCCATGATGGTGGATACACAGAGCAACGAGGACGGCAGCCGCTGAAAGCGTGTCTGTAAACAATGCTAAATTTTCTCAGTATTACTACTATTTGAACGCTCGAGCAAAGACTCGATACAAAGAGAAAATAGATGTGTGGTTTTGACCCATATTATTGAAAAAAGTCAGACTTTTCTGAAGATAAGAAGCTTTAACCGGCCATCAGGTACCCAGATATCGCGTTCTGTCTGGTTTGGTTGCCGAAGAATCAAGTCTGACCTTGGATGAAACACAGCCCATGTTCTGAGTGGGTGCCCAGTCTGGATTGTTTCTCTCATATAATTTTGCTGGCGCTTCTAGAAGCGAAACGGTAATCCACGTGTTCAAATGATAATAATGACAGAGTGAACCCTGACAAGAGAGCGCTCATTTTCTCGCAAAATTCTCGCAACACGAAATCAAATTCTTCCATGCTGTGATCAAGAAAGCTTTGGAATCTCACCTGAGATAAAATGATGACCGCCAACACGAGCTGTTTTGGTTTGAGCCTCTGTTAGATCAGCCCTGCCGATGTTGTTCAGCCGCGCTCGTCTCTTCTCCTCTCTGTACTCATCCTCAGAGTTTCCTCGCCCTCTTTCCGAATCATGGACGGAATTCTAAAAAATCAGAACGTGCCACGGTCACGAGTACTGTTGTGACCACAACCATACACAGCACAAAGATCTGGCAGAGCTAAAAAGCAGTGGAAAAACCAAGACTTGCTCACACGTGACTGTTTTGTTTGGAATGTCGCTTGACCCCGCGTTTGTATATCCACCAACATGGCCGACATCCGGGTTTCGATTTTGCTTTGACGTCACTTGCAAGCCAAGGATTTGGGGTCGACGTGTACGTCTTCCATATCCCATATATCCCGTGAGTTGGCCTCATGGTTGGCGTGTCCGCCTCTCGACCAGGAGATCACGAGTTCTGCTCATGGTCAGGTCATACCAAAGACCATCATAAAAATGGTTCTGACTACCATCTGGCAAGGCATGCTGCAATACAAATGGGAGTGGGGAGTCAAACTCTTGCGGTTACCAGAGGACCAGGCCCCCCCCAATGTAATCCAAGCTATATAATAGGCGAGAGGCCGAGGGCGATAGAAACGGAGATCGGTGCCACACCTATGTGCCTCAAGACCTGGTTCGTACTGGGGCAGGAGACTGCCTGGGAAGACCAGATCCTGGCATGGGAGGGACTTTGACTTTTTGATATCCCTTATGTATTTCTCTCTCTCTCTCTCTCTCTCTCTCTCTCTCTCCTTTCATCCTTACCTCTTTCTCACTTTCTTTCTTTTGTTTTGTTTTTTTGTTCAAACGGTGTTCATCTGTATCCAGTGGATAAATATTTGATGTTTCTTCCTGTCTGTCTTTCTACAGGGATTCACTTCATCATTTGTGCGTGATCTTCCTCCTGCGATCAAATCAGCAACAAACTCCTCACCTCAGTGCTTTCACGTCGATAGAAAAGACTGCGAGTCGATACTACTTTCTCTTTCCTCCCACACTTGGACTCAACAGGTCCCCCATACCTCTGCTCGCTGACGGATTGCGCCAGTCTCGAACTCGTCCCTGGTGGCTTCACTGAAGGAAATCTGAACGTTGTGCTCCTGCACAGCCGAAGCCAGAAGGAACACTGATTCACACCACACATAAGATCAGCGAGGACTGGTCAGTAGGAAACGCTGTTGCCTTTGAATTGAACGAAAAGGAAAAATCTTTTGTTTTTATCCAGTGTGTTCACAGAACAGTTGCCATTTAAAAGGAGAGAGTTTCCTTCTCTGGAAAAAATCTTGATTATTTTTTTGAAGGAATAATGTTCTTTCGTCCTCTGGTTTTTCTCGAAATCTTTCCAGTTTGCATGCAGACTTCCATCATGTCTCATGAAGGTTCTGTTCAGAGCCGTCGGGATAATTAAGTTATTCCACAAAATCGAGTCGGACATGAGCTGATAGCTGACGAGGAGCGTAGCACCGAGTCGACGACAAGCCATGTACGACGAGATTGAGTGGAATAACTGTTTTATTCTATCCACGTTCACTGGATTTTGAGAAACAGAGTTTTTATTCTTTTTATTTTTTGCAAAAATCGAAAAATTAAAAACTTCATACAAAATGTCAGACAAAATAATTTCCTCTTCGAATGTAAACAAACCAGTAAAATGACAGGAGCAATTTGTGAAAAATGCGATAATAATTGTAATAATTCTTGAAAAAGATTATTGAAAAAGATATGGTCTTCCCATCAAATACTTTTATTCCATATTTTGTCGGGGGTTTTTTGTGGCTTTGTTTTCGAGTAGAGTTTTTATTTCGTCCTCAGTTGGTCCAGCAACATGCGCCGCCATTTTGTTTTTCTCTACTCATGGTATATGAGCTGATAGCCTAGGAGTAGAGTAGCCAATCAGAGTGCACAATTGCTCATATCCAGTGAATGTGGATAGAACAGTCAGTATTATAATTAATGCACAGTTTTAGTCGGTATTCCTCAGCCATAAGAATAACATGAATTGATCAAGCAAGTCGAAATACTAGCTAGACGTCACAGCTCTTATTCAGACTGTTTCGAACGCAACAAAATCTCAAATCCAGTTTCCAAAATTGAATTCCTCCATGCATTGACTGTTTTCTGGAATATGAGACATCGGCGTATGGCGTATATTAGTCCACGTCATTGGACCAGGTTTGGTTGACTTTTTGGTGAATGCTCCAAATTTCTCTTTTGTGTTTTTCTTCAGTGAGGTCCACACGACCTCAATGCAAACAGGAACTAAAATGTGATGAAGGTCTTCAGACGACACTGTCTATCTGATAAGTTGTCGCAAATTTTTCATTTGGAATTTTTCGGTTTTCCACTGAACTAATTTGCGTTCACAACTCGCATGTGTTCAAGACCTCATTCGGTTCTATTTGAGGAAAGGTTTCAATCCAGAGATGCATTAAAGTCGTGTCGAACTCGAGCTTTTGCATTGCGCTGCCTTTGTTTGACGCATTCTTAGCGTTGCGACGGCCTCCTCTTTGGGCTTTTGGGTGGATTCGATATAGTCCATTGTAAGAGCGCACTCTTGGGCAAAAATATTTCAGTAGCTATGCTATCTTCTGATGATCTTGTATTGTATGATCCTGCAGAGCGATGTGAGGTACAAAATGAAGGACATTTGTACAGGAATGAGTGTTTAAACACAGCTGTCTTGCTATCTGAAGGGAATTTTCACCTGTCACTTACGAGTGTGAAGGACTAGAAATGTGTGAATGGTGTGATTTTCGACAGACCTCACAGGTTTGTTCGTTTTTTGTTTTTTTTTTTTAATTCAGCAACAAAACTCAAAACAGTGCCAATATTTTAAGCCAGTTCTTCAACACACGGTGCCAGTATGCTACGCAAACATCACCTGCTAACGTGCGTTCTTCAATGCTGTCCGCATTGGCCTGTTCATGGATTCAGTAATATTCATCAGGAAAATATTACCGGTATATTCTCATGAAGCATGATTTTTTTTTTTTTTTTTTTTTAATTTGAAAAGATTGATGTTTTTTACTGGTTATTGAGTGACTTGTTTGTTTTTTTATTGTTATTTTTTTACTTGTTAGGCAGAAGGAATGTTGTTAGGATTTCCGAATGGATAAAAATAGGTTGTAGAGCTTATATGGGGTGGGAGGTGTGAGTGGGGGGGTGAAGTGGAAGAACAATGCGTTTCGCAAAGACAATCCAAGTGTGTGTGTGTGAGAGAGAGAGAGAGAGAGAGAAAGCGAGTGAGTTGTCGGATTATTTTATTTTAATTTTGTGAACAGTTTATCAGTCATTGTAATGATTTTTGGTGCCTTCATATATTTTGGCTTTCGTGTCTTTTCAGCCGATCGCACTTACTTGCGATTCTATCCTCCGGTCTCCAGGTTAGACACTGCTATGGAGACGCATTTCCTCGAACAGAGAACAGGCATTTTCATTGGCCAGTGCAGACAGGAACGGTTCATGTCATTGGTTGTTTTTCCTCAGACCGGATTGGTTGCTGTGTTGTCACGATGGAGACACTGTCAGGCCTTCGTTTGGTTTTCCTCACTAGCTAGATTTTCAGGTTGACCTAAAAAAACAAACAAAAAAAAAACTGTTGATTGGTCACTCAGAGACACATATATATATCTGGAAATTTTGAAATACGTGTGATTGAAAGTTTAAAGTAAGAATGCACCAACCATGAGATTGAAACAGATATGCAGCAAGTCAGAGGTCAGTGGGCCTGTGTTCCCAAAGCCTCATGGATCCAGGAGTGTCGTATCCACTCAATCTTGTCTTGGACATCGAGGACTCTGGATTTTATTTCAAAACCACAAATGTGGGGATTTCACGAAATTGCTGATGCATTGTCTAATTTATTTGTTCTCATCAATACTGTGATTGGATGCAAAATTTCCTGCTTCAAACAGGACCAATAACGTGACACATTGCGAATTCGAAATTTTTCTTCCTGTGAATGGGCGTCACCAGGGCTCGAAATTCGCGGTGGTCCGGCTGCCCGAGGCAACTTAATTTGGCGGGTAATTCCTGTCACTAGGCAGCCTGGCTGGCTAGTTGAAAATAAAAAATATTTATGAAGCGAAGATTCAGACGAGGGCTGTGCGGTATTTTATGGTCATCTGCCGACTTGCGTTTGTTTCGTGTTTGTTGCATTTATTTAAAACATTTTCCGGTGGTTTTCTTCCTGTCCCTCAGGCAGTAACGTGAGAGGCTGCCTAAGCGTAAAAAAAACAATGTCACACACTCGCCAACCAATCCCGGGCGACATCTCGGTGCTGAAAGGAACTTGCGGGAAAATTTCCTAGTTTCGGTTTACAGCGCTGACTCAGTTCGTGCAATCGCTGGTGTTGCATAGGCTACCGTGTAAGCTCTG
>JANZLB010000013.1:6070511-6086067 GCA_026167865.1 Notarius quadriscutis
TGCACAAGGGGGTCACACCAGATACTGAAAGCAAAGGTTCGCATACTTTTGCCACTCACAGATATGTAATATTGGATGATTTTCCTCAATAAATAAATGACTAAGTATCATATTTTTGTCTCATTTGTTTCACTGGGTTCTCTTTGTTTACTTTTAGGACTTGTGCGAAAATCTGCTGTTTTCGGTCATATTTATGCAGGAATATAGAAAATCCAAAAGGGTTCACAAACTTTCAAGCTGTATCTGAGGTTTTTCTCGTAAATTTATGACTTGACTCTCAGAAATTCAGAGGGGTTTTTTTTCCTTGGAATTATTCCCCTCTCCCCCAGCTCTGCATTTCTTTTTTTTTCCTTACTTCCAATGGCCTGAACACATCTTCATATCAAAAAGTATTTCCTCAACCAAGAAAAAAGAAGAACGACCTCATCACTGCTATCCGTAAATAACTTGACTGCCTCCTGATCATCGGCAGAATTGATTTTAAAGCGCCTTGACTTGTTCACAACTGCTTCCAAATACATTTCAGACTTGTTTAATGCGTCAAGAGTGAACAGAGCCGTTGGGTTAAAGAAGACTTCCAATCGGTGAGCAAAATATGAAAGTATGTACGCCATTATCTGTCGATCGAATCACATGCAATCGTTTTCACTTCTTTTTTCATTTTTTACGTGTCATATTACGCTTTGTTTTGAACATTTCTGCTTCATTTTATGTCTAATGCAACTTAATTAGGCCTCCTACTATAAACAACATGCAATTCATCATCCAGATAAATCCGAGACGAATCAATGGTTGCTAGGTGCACAGGTATGTGTGGGATTGTGTGTGTGTCAGAGGTTTATCAAGAGGAGATCTGGCTCAGTTGAGAGAGGCAGAAGAAAGGAGAGACAAGCAGAAAAAAAAAAAGAAGCCCAATCGGACAGAGAGACAGAATGGAAAGGATGGAGCGAGGAAAAAATAAGAGAGAAAGAAAATACACAAGAAGAGCCACAGGAAATGAAAGGGGGAGAGAAACAAAGAAAGAGAAAGGCTGAAAAGTGAGAACAGAGTGAGTCAGACAGAAGGAGTGAGAGAGAAAATTCCCCATGTGCATTTACTGAAGATATCTGCAGATCCTTTGTGTGTGTGTTTGCCTCGGATTGAGGTTCAGAAGGTGAATAGACTGTCACCGTGCAGTGTTATCACATCAGCCTCACACTCTTGTTACACACACACGCTTTTGTTTTTTATAACACACATCTCTTACATTTTCACCTTGTCCGAACAAGTCACACAAGCGTTTGACTCCTTTTATTACATTCTACACACAAACACAAAACATTTCATTCATGGTACCTTCATAAGCCCTTGAGAACCCATTCCCGCAGTGTGTTTTGCAAACATCTTTGACAAAGCAGTGCTGGAGAACGGATGAAAAGGCTGGAGTCAAAACTTCTTAGGTGACACTGAGAGGCCTCATGATGTAACACGGCCAGTGTACGTTCAAAAAATACAGTGTGTGTACATACTCGTGCATCTCAGACAGAATATTTTGAAAAAGTTCAATATTTTCCATCACAAAGTGAAATATACTGTAGAATTCATATGACGTAAACGAAAATGCGTGACAGTTTTCTCTTTTAATTTTGATAATTATGGCCTCCAGTGGAAAAAAAATGAAGAAATAAACGTTGACCACAAATTTCACTTCCAGTTGTTTCCCCAAAAGGTTCTGTGGTGTCCCTGTACAGGCAAACGGAAAAGATCGTATCGCTCCACGCTCCTCCCTCTGAAAAGAATGAACTCCACCCAGAATGATGACATCATCAAGCATTTTGCACATTTCAAAGTTTTTTTTTTTTTTAAGTTTGTGGATGTTAATTTTAAAGACAAAGGCCTGACAACAGCAGCATTTTGCTGTTCACGTTGGTGGTTTTCTTGGAAAGCTTTTTCTCGCAGCTTCAAAAGGTGGAGGTTCAAATCTGTGACAAAGACTGACTGAAAAAAATCATCTTTTTTGAGTCTGGCTTTTGACCAAAAGTAAAATCAAGTGGTGAAGATGATAACTAAGAGCCAAAAGTCCAATAAGCGATTGAAGTTCTTGCCCTTCCATGGTGTAGTGGTTTGTAATGTTGTCTGTTGTGGTTCAAGTACCGGGTTCAATTCTACTTGAGTGCTTACATTTTGAGCAGGCTTTACATATACACAGCTGAAAAGTTAGATTAGAAGAAAAGTGTGTAAGAGATCCTGTGGCTCAACTAGATGAGAGTCACCTCTGGTTGTAGAGGTTGCTGGTTCAAATCCCAGCCAGGTCTCCAGGATAAGGCTTGGGAGTGGCAAGGTCAACGGGAGTTGTGGAAGGTGCAGGTGGGCTGAAGGGCGTTCCCTGAGGGGGGGGGGTAATATCCGGGCAGCTGCCCCCCCAGTCTCACGGTTGACAAACAGAAGGGGTTATGGAGCTTAAAGAAAGGAGTTCGACTTATTGCAAAAACTAGGAGATTTCTGCAAAAACTATCACTTAACCTTTCTTTGAGAGGCTTCAAGCATTTCTTTCTGCCATACTTTCATCTCCACCACCACCAACTGCTCATGGAGTTCTCCTGCTATCTCCTACTCTACACTCATTCAGTGTGGGGACAAGCTGGATTTGAACCAACAACCTCTGAACTCAGAGACATGGCTTTTCCCATAAAGCCACAAAGATCCACACAAACCTGCTGGGGTCATAGCACTTTTGTCTTGTAAAATGAGAAGGGGGGAGGAAGAGAAATCCCACTGTATTTTGCCCCCTAGTGGACAAACATACTTGTTCTTTTTTTTACCCCCAAATCTTTGAATTCAATGAAGAGCCAAATTAATCTGTCACTTCGAAATGAATTTGGTGGACTGGATTTGAACCTCCATTGGTCTGGAGGCCATATGCTTGACATTTATGATTGAAACAAAATTTGGTATTTCGAACAGATGAGGTTCAACCTCCATTGAGTGTCCTTTGGTCATTGACTACGAGTCCGGCGAAAGACCGAAACAAGACACACAGATGTCAGGTTTTGAAATTTGAAGTTTACTGATAAAGCATGAGTCCATGTCGAACTCTTCTCAAGCAGAGTGATTACAAATGCATTTTGAAAGAGGAGGTTCGGCCAAGCCACACCGGTTTTGCGGTATGCAGAGTATGTCAGAGACAAAAAGCACAATTTAACACCACCAGATTGTTAAGGCTTGTCAGCAATGGAAGATTAAGGGAATATTATGTTCCTCGAACAAAATGACGTTATTCTGACATGATTATTGATTGCCTCCTTCTCCTGATTTGTCGTGACTCTGACCAATCAGACTTCTTTCCTGCCTTATGTTGTGCCGAACACAAATTCCCAAACCAATTCTGACTTTTGACAGAACATGGATTGCGAGTGAGTATTCCAGGACCATTGATGAGTCAGAGCAGCTCAGGAACATCAGCTTGTAGAGAATTTTTTTTCATCCCTGACCCCATAAGCAAAATGAAGAGCGAAGTGGCACAAAATCCAAGGTGTCTGAACTCCAGAGTGAAGTTTGCGTAGTCTGTGATGATTTGTGGTGCCATGCTATCTGCTGGTGTTGGTTTTATCAAGTCCAAAGTGATCAAACCAACTGTGTTTTATCAAACCTTAAGTCAACGCACCCATCAATCAGGAGATTTTCAAGCACTTCACGCTTCCATTTGCTGACAAGCTTTATGGAGATCCCGATTTCCTTTTCCAGCAGGACTTGGCACCTGCCTACAGTGCCAAAACTATGACCAAATGGTTTGCTGACCCTGATATTACTCTGCTTGACTTGCCAGCCAACTCACCTGACCTGAACCCCAGAAAGAATCCATGGGCCATTGTCAAGAGGAAAATGAAAAACACCCGGCCCAAAAATACAGAGGAGCTGAAGGCCGCAATCAAAGCAACCTGGGCTTCAAGAACACCTCAGCAGTGCCAGAGGCTGATCGGCTCCATGCCACGCCACACTGACGCAGTAATTTGGGGTAAAGGAGCCCCTAGCAAGCATTGAGTGTATAAATGAACACGTTTTTCAGAAGTCGGACATTTCTGAATTGCAAATGCTTTATTGGTTGATCTTATGAAATATTCTCATACTAAGTTGAGATCCCGGATTTCTGATTTTTCTTAGCGAGAAGCCATCATCATCGCAATTAAAACAAAAAATGTTCCACTTTACCCAGAATTAACATGTTATATAAATCGATGAAAGTTTACCTTTTTGAATTAAATTACAAAAAAAAATAACTTTTTCACTCTTTTCTGATTGTTCGAGATGCAATTGTGTCCAGTGTTTTTCATATATTCCTTCAAAGGTGCCAATAATTCTGCACATCAACACTGCTGGATTCAAAGACAAAAACTAAATCAAGGAGAACAAACAGCTTCAGCAGTAAAGCAAATATGTTTATTAAGCACTTTAATATACGTCAGAAAAAAAAATCGCTTTTATATAATACAAGAAAAAAAAAAGTGAGGTGTAAATGTACATGGTCAAGCTATTTACAATCTCCAATCTCAGACTTCTTCCATCAAACCCCGAGGCTGCGATACTCCACAGAACAGACAGACAGACAGGACATGCAGGGTGGAGGAACAGAAAATAAAATGGAGCAACACTGCAGGTCAACAGATGGCTTAGCATTTCTGAATACTGTCCAGAATTCTTTCAAAAGACTCTTTCTCTCTCCTCCCTTCGAATGAAAGGCTCTTGTTCAGACATCCTGAGCTTTCAATGGTCTTTGTTAGTCTTTTATTATTCTTTTTTTTTTTTTGCTCTCACCTTTCTTTTCTTCTTCAGCTCTCACTGCCAGCAGCGTAAAACGAAGCGCTACACACACTCGACTCGTATAAATTCGCTCACTCTCCCATTACTGTTTCAACTTTGGCATGATGGGAACACAATTTATATGATGCCCTGAAACCAAAATATGAACGTTACTTTATTTTTAACGCAAGATAACAGCTCCAGCCTCTTTGCCATGTTTTTTTTTTTTTCTTCAGGTTGATAATGTAACTAAGAGAAATTTTTCTATTTCGTCAGCCTGAGCATCATGATACATACAACGATCAGCCATAACATTAAAATCGCCGACAGGTGAAGTGTATCACATCGATTATCTCATTACAGTGGCACCTGTCAAGGGGTAGGATATATTGGGCAGCAAGAGAACGGTCACTTCTTGCAGTTGATGTGTTGGAAGTAGGAAAAATGGACAAGCGTAAAGCTCTGAGCGACTCTGACAAGGGCTCATCGATTTGCCGCATGGGGCACGATGGCTAGCGGTTTGTTCTCCAGGAGCTCTTCAGTGGAATTGGACCATACGAGCTCGCCTTTGTGCCCCATGCGACTCCATGAGCCTTTGACACCCGTGACCCTCTCGCCGGTTCTCCTTCCTTGGACCACTTTTGGTAGGTGCTGACCACCGCATGTCGGAAACACCCCACAAGACGTGCCATTTTGGAGATGCTCAGACCCAGTCATCTAGCCCAGTGTTTCTCAACTACTGGGCCGTGAAGTGCCATCCGCGAATTTTTTTTCAAGTTGAAGGTAAGTTTTAATCGGGGACAATTTGAGGGGAACTCAACGGATGGATAATTTCCCAACTCGTCGGAAAAATTCTTCTTTGTTCGCGTGTTCTATATCCACTTCTTTTGAGCGTACTTCTTGGTTTTAATAACTTGCTTGCTTGCCGTGCACAAACACGGTAATAAGTTCTTGTGTTAATCGACCAGACTCCACTTTTGGATCATTAATCCCTTTTGACTGAGCAGACACGATTTTACGTCGGCTTCTGGCACATCCATACAGTTTTACATCCATACAATACCGACAATTAAAAAGTTAGTTTTTACTGCATTTATTTAATTCCTGGGTTCCCATCTGTCACAGGGAGTGATGTTGCATCCCTTTAATACACTTTACAAATGATTATTGAGTATTACGTTCGAAGAGAAAATAATTGGGGATCTTTTTTAATGGGCCCCGACTCGTTACAATTTGGCCCTCCTCAAAGTCACTCAGATCCTTACACTTGCCCATTTTTCCTGCTTCCAACACATCAACTTGAAGAAGTGACTGTTCACTTGCTCTCACCCCTTTTACAAGTGCCATTGTAATGAGACCGTGTTATTCACTTCGCCTGTTATGGCTGATCGGTGTAATTGTCAGGACAGACGAAGCCTCGTCAAAGACCGAAAAATTGTTAACTTGGAATTCTCATTGGATACATCAATGTGGACAAGAATAACCTTACTGTATTTTCCGTACTATAAGACACGCTTATTTGAGAAAATAAAATGTACAAGTTGCGCCATTTCAGAAGTCACATTGAAGGAATAATGTGATGAACAACAAAAACCCAAAATTAGCTGAAAGATATTCAATCGGAGTCTTTGCAATATTGATTTCTTTTCGGTTTGCACTGTAACTCTGAGGCGAATGTTGCTAAATATGCAATGTTGATCAAGCTCACCCAAATATTTTTCAAAGATATCATCCTGAAACCTCATCCAGTTCTTCACAAAGACTTTCACGTAGTAGGTTATCGTACGACAACGAACAAAGCTTATTTACCTCTGCAAAACAGGTAATGGGTTCAGGACTGTTTGTTTGTCTGACCGGAAGCAGGATTCCGCAAAATCTAGCAACCTGATTTTCATGAAACTTGGTGGAAAGGTGTAGCACGGGCCAAGGAAGTATCCATTAAAATTTTGACCGGATCCAAATCACGGGGCGGATCCACGAATTGAGTTTCACTTCTGCCAACTTCGTGACATTTGGCCTTCGCGGAAGTCTTCGCTCTCGGAGTGACCTTCTTGACAGATAGGTCTCAATATTAACTTTCTTGTTCAAGTCTTGACTCTGAGCATGTCTTCGATCACTCAAGTACATTTATCTCGCAGGTATTTAGATTTTACGTTATCAGACGTGGACAAATCCGTAGCCCAGACACTGAACCTATGGACGATTAGGTTCAACAACCGGAGAAAGAAAAACAACCTTCTCAACATTCGAGGTTTTATTTGCCTGATGATAATTTCCTGATTTGTCCACCAATGATGAACCAGGTGGTTCAGTCCAATCAAGTTGAATATTCGGTTCAAAACCAAACAAAGCATTAGGAATTTGTGCTTGCCATGATGACGTGTGTAAATTCACTTCATTTATTGATTGGATTTTGTGGAGCATACGTTACCTGATACAGATAAAGATCACAGTACATTCTTGAGGAAAAAGAAGGTGTCTTATAGTCTGGAAAATAGATGGGGGGGGGGACCTGAACCTACAGTAAATAAGTTTTAGAACAGGAAACGGGTTTTGTACATACTGTAGCACCAAATTCTATTCACGTTTAAATATGACTGTAAATAATTCAACATAATAATCAATGGCATTTCAAAAATAATTAAAAAAGGGTCCCACAGGGACTAAATAAAAATGTGAGGCAGGGTCAAACAAAGCCCCGCCCCTCAGGGCACAGCTAATACTACAATAAACATGATATAAATTTAAAATAAGACAATGTCGGTGACAAAGTTGAAAAATAATCGTAATAGCAAACACAAAACACAGAGCACCATGAAATAGGATGACAACTAAAAGTGACTTAAAAAAAAAATAAATACGATTGACTACTCTGAGGGGGAGTAATTAGTTTTCTGCCATTACTATTAAACGCATACTGACTAGTTGACAGAATCTGTGATACAACAAGATTCGGAAGGAGATCTGCTGTGTTTTTGATTTTTTTTTTTTTTTCCCCAGAGGCGATTATTGATATTCTTGATATTTTCCCTGGTCAGGTGATTCGCTGCTGTCAATTTTGCTTGTTTTATACAGGTAGAAAAGTGAGAAACGCTCAAACCAATTTTGTTCGTGAAAAATGGAAAAAAAACCAAAAACAAATTAAAAATAATACATATTCAAAAAAAACAAGCACCATAAAAATGAAGGAAAAAAGAAAACCAAGCATAAGTGATTAGATTTTTTTTCATTGCAGAAAAAATAAAAAGTGCATACATGGCTTATTAAATAGCAATACATTAAATTAAAATGATGGTGTGCATGAATATGAGTAGGCTGTAACATCGGTAGGCACATAGATATTCAGTTCGTATTATTTGCCATATGCTGCATTCAGGATACTTCCCTTGGGTTTCCACAACTTATTTTTTAATTTTCTTCTTTTCATTCTAGCTGAGGTGTTTCACTGAGGGCTGAGTAGCAATGGTTTCTGAGAGCATATGTATACATTTCAGGAGTTAAGTACCCATCTGAGATCAGTTCCTTTCTGATAATTTCATGTTGTATCCAACTTTGTGAGGACATACAGTATCAAATCTGATTCCAGATCAAGCACTTTCGATCGGAGAATATTTCATACATACATCCCCTGACACTTTTTTTCCCGATGAAAACAGCTGCTTTGGCACTTTCTCCATAACATCTGGATGAGGGTTTCAGTTTAAGATGCCTGAAACAAAATCATTGGAGTCAGTATTCGGTTGGAAAAAGTTTTCCTGGCACAGCATGTACATTTGTTTCAAAAAAAAAATTGCATACTTCTATTACAGTCACTTCGATGGCTACACAGTTCACTAAAGCCCAATTACCCTGTAAATTATCAATGGCTCAGAGCCATATAGGATTCAAAGACTAAATCTACGTATTTTTTTAATGATCCGTTTCAAATTTTCGATACTTTATGCAGTGCGGGCAGCGCTAACATGTTAAATAAAATGGAGTTCGGGTCAAGTACTTTGGCTTACCGGTTATAACGGCGTTTCTTTCTTGTAGTTGAACCCAGGGTCTGATCCTTCAATCTGCAGTTTCAGAGCTTGTTTAAGGCTTAATTCAGATTCCCCTAACGGGTAGTTGTCGAGAACTTCCTGATGTCCCCTGTTGTGCAGAGTTCTGGGTACTGAGACTCTCCCTAAATAGACTTGATTTCCCTGTAGGTGATAGTTAGGGTTGGTCATAATCCCATTTCTCTTTTTCTCAGCACAGCTCTGCTGTTGGATATAATATGGCTCCTGCGACTGGCCAGAGTCCAGAGTATTGGAGCCTCCCAGCACAATCTTGCAATGAGTATCCTTTCCTGCAAAGTTGGACACTTGCTTGTTGACAGCGACTCTTTTATCAAATTGGGTCATCTCGTATTCCAAAACCTGACCGTGTGGAAGGGCGCTGCTGTTTTTAGATTTCTTCTTGTCTCCAGATCCTTCCTTTCTGGTGCAATAGTTGGTCCCATTCCCACCCTTTCCTCCTTTCGAGGATTTCAGACCTGGTTTCACTTGACTCCAGTCAAATTCACCGGTAGGAGATCCCGGCTGTGGGCCGACGGACTTTGTGGTCGAAGAAGGGGAAACTATAGACTGCCTGCTGCGACTTCGAGGCAGAGAGTGCTGCTGGATTTGCTCTGTAAAGCTAAGTCCGTGGAAACTATCTATGGGCACCGTCTGGGCTGTCGAGGTGGACGAAGTAGTCCTCAGCGACGAGTTCTTTGAGCTTTTCAGGGAATTGTTGGAGAGGGAGGACTTCTGTCTGTCCACCGTGGAGTCTGGAGATTCAGAAGGGGAGCTGAACGCATGAACGGGTCCATTAGATAACCCTCGACCCGATGGTTGAACGTCTCCGGCTCCTGTACTGCCAGAACTACTGGATTTGATAGTAAGTGACTGCATCTTTCCTGTAACCGAGAGTGGGGTTTTCTGCTCCATAGTATGTATAGGTGAGGGATTGCAGCCATTCAGACTAGTGGCACCATACTTTTCTAAAAGTTTGATGATCGTCGAGTGGCCTCCTTTGGCCGCCACCCTCATGGCCGTACGACCAAACTGGTCCGCGTGGTTCGGATCCGCGCCGTGCTCGAGAAGAATCTGTACGACGTCGATGTGACCTTCTTGAGCAGCAATGCCAAGCGCGGTGGCTCCCTGATTGCAAGTGTGATCGACGCGAGTGCCGTTGTCGATCAAAAATTGGACAACTTTTGTGTGACCTTGCCACGCAGCGGACTGAAGAGCGGATCGCTTTTCGTTGTCGCAAGAATTCACATCTGCATGGAAGCTGATCAGCAACCTGACCATTTCCACGTGTCCCTGCCAACAGGAAACATGAAGGGCTGTCCTGCCCTCGGTATCGCTCGCCTCTACGTTCGCTCCGTTTTCTAAAAAATACTCAGCCATTCCGAGCTGATTCTCCAGCGCCAGTATGTATAAGGTCGGGCGGCCGTCGGCGTCTTTGTAGTCTATGTCGGCTCCGTGACTGAGCAAAAGCTCGACGATATCTCGGTGCCCTTCCATAGCTGCGACCCTGAGGGAGTTTCTTCCGTCATACCCTCTCTGATCAATACAGGACTTGTTCTCGAGAAGGATGTGCACACAGTCATAATGTCCCTCCTGAGCAGCCAGGATCAAGGGTATACGTCCATCGTTGTCCACCTCCGAGCATCGAGCACCTTGTTCGATTAGGGCATCGCACACCTGCCTGTGCCCCTCAAACGCTGCCATGTGTAAAGGTGTCCAACCAGCATCATCTCTGTGATTTTCATCGAGGCCTCTGTCCAGCAGAGTTCGGACCACCTCCACGTTCCCTTGAGCAGACGCGATGCTGAGCACAGTCCTTCCTTCGCTATCGATACTGTCGACGGCCGCACCCCAAAAGAGCAACGTATTGACGACAGAAGCATGCCCCATGGATGCTGCAGCGAGCAAAGGTGTTCTTCCGTTATTGTCTGTATGGTCAACGTCTGCCCCTCCTTCTAGAAGCAAATCCACTACGTCCACATGCCCTTCGTAGGCAGCAACCAGAAGAGGAGTCATGCAGTCTTTATCACAGTGGTCCACTTCTGCACCACGGTCAATCAGAAGACTGACCACCGAAGCGTGGCCTTTGCTAGCAGGGACGCAGAGGGCCGCAACAGACAACGCTGTCCTTCCGTCAACATCCTCATGGTTGACCTCAGCACCGTGGTCCAGCAGGTGCTCGACAATCTCTCTGTGTCCCATGTAGGCTGCTGCGATGAGTGCAGTCCTTCCTTCGTTGTCAGCCTTGTTGACTTCTGCTCCATGCTGGAGAAGGTTAAGGACAATATCCTCGTGCCCTCCCCATGCTGCAGCCCTCAGGGCAGTTCTGCTGTCCGCGTCTGCACAGTCGACCTTCGCGCCTGCGTAGAGGAGTGCCGAGACCACTTCGGAATGACCGCCCCAAGCTGCGGACCTTAAAGCCGTCCACCCGTCATGGTCCGTGTGGTTGATGTTGGCGTCGCAGCCGATCAGGCAGTTAACTACCTTGGTGTGTCCTTGTCTGGCAGCGAGCGTGAGAGGCGTCTGTCCGTGGTTGTCCTCGAGCTCCATGTCGGCACCTCTGGAAATAAGCAGGTTAACTACATCTAGGTTGCCGCTGTACGCCGCGTTAGCCAGGAGAGTTCGTCCGCTGGAATCGCTCTGGTTTACCGAGGCACCGTTATCAAGCAAAGTGCGAATGGAATCCTCTCGCTCCAGCGCTTGCTGAACAATGCACGAAGCATGGTCGTCCTCGTTGCTGATGTGAGCTCCGGCTTTGACCAGAAGCTGCAAGACCTCCTGCTCTTTGGGAATGGATGTAGAAAGAGAGTCTTTTGCAGGTGTGCCATTCCACACCATCCACAGGGCCAAGTGAAAAGGTTCTATCTGCAGGTTGGAGTTGATCAAGTGAAACGCAAACTCCTGCACCTCCAGAGGTTTGAGCTGCTTGGCTCTACAAGTGTAGCTCATCGCCATCATCCGGTGACCTTCAGCGGCGTTGCAAAGGTATTTCTGAGTGCAGTGCTTAACATCAAGTAGCCACTCGGCAAAACTGTAGTGAAAAAGGATCTTGGTACCTCCGAGTCCATCCACAAGCAATTTCGAGAGAATGTCCATCTTTTTCTGAAACTCCTCCATGGTCAGGGTCATGTTTTTAGTCCAGACGGCATGGTACAACTCCTTCACCGTCAAAGGCCTGCACGCGGCAAGAATGACGTTCAGGATGGGTTGCACTTTGGCAAATTGCTTTCTGACGAAAAGTCTTTGGCAGAGCCACAGGTAGAGTCCGTTTAGCGTTCCGGGGATATCGCGGATCTCACGGAGCATGATGAAGTTATCGACCACGCCGTCGAGGACGCGCTCCAGGTACAAGAAACAGCCGCTGCTCTTAATGTGGAGCTGGTTCAGCATTTCTGCGGTCTCCTTGGTCAGGTGTTGCCGTAGTGCCTCCTCCTGGTCTAGCCTGTGCAGGATGTATTGCTGAACATCCTTAACAATGTAAGCTTTGCGCAAGTCATCGAGACTGATTTTGCGGAAACCTGGAAGAGAGGAGAAAGAAAGAAATTGAGTTTCTAAATCAGGGTAAGTATCCTCCGAACAGTTTAACACAGATGTTTTTCAATGACGTTGCGTATTACACAAGATGTTCAGGAGTCCTACAGGAGATGAGCATGTAAAAAAAAAAAACTGGAATGATCTCCGAAATAAATACAACATAGTAATCATGCTTGGAAACACCCAAGCAAGTTCATCCGTTCGACAGAACTGACCTATATTATATACTGATCATCGTGCTTTAACTCGAATGCACCCAATGACTCTTCCGACAAGCTGGATTATAACGGTTCCCAGATGTTTACCCATAATCGTCCAACAAATTATGGGACACACACACACTCACAAAACACACAAACATGTTCAAACATTACAACGCTGATAAAAGCAGACCTTCCAGGGCAGACAACACGGTCATGGTCATGTTCAAGATACAAAACACGGTTCCAGTTTGCCCTTAAAGGATAAAAGATCTATTTATAATCGCAGGGATTAGTGGAATTCTTCTTCTCACATAAAATAAACAGTTCAAGAGCCAGAGCAGTTCCTGTCGCTGAACCGTGAAACATGAAGGAGTCTGAAAAGTTCTTCGATTTACTACACGCACTAAACATGCATTTAGCAAGAAAAGCCAAATCACTATGAACCCTGACGTTTCTTAACCACTATTTCCAGCAACAGAATCGCCATGCTTCGGCAGCTCGTTCCTGATAAGTGCAAAATTCATACTTTTATCTCTGGCCAGGCAAAATGGGAGAACACTTTCCCCGTGGAAGCACATCTCAGCACGTCTGGAAGCCCGAGGGCAATTGAGGCATTTGTGCATGGATTATATTTACTGTTCCCATGGACCAACACTAGCTCAGGCTGGGGAAAAAAATAAATAAGCCATGTATTGCAAACTCCTCCAAAGCTGTGAGCATATTTCTCAGCCCTCGTCCAGATTGAGCTGCTGGGAAAGCAATGAAAGGAATTCTTTGCTTTTAATTAACTGCATGTGTGTGTGTGATAAACTATCAGAACTGTTATATTCTCTGCCAGGAAGCCTGTCTTAAGCTGAGCGTTTTAGACTCGGATCTGCCCAATTGTGAGTTTTAAACGTAATCAAGGAAGTACAAATTTAAAATCATGTACCTTGACGTAAATTGTTAAAGCTGTCATAAATATAACAAGATCAACTGTGATCTCACTTACGCATCCTTGCTTATATCAGAATGCAAGCGATCGAAGGAAAAGGACACTCATTATAAATGTTGACTTCAACAAATAAATGAACCCTGAAACGACTCAGTAAAGAGCAGCGTCTCTCCCCAGGGATTTCAAATAGCATCCTGGGAAATGGTCATTTTTGAAAGAGTATTTTGCTTCTTGAAAGAGCATAAAATCCACCCGAGATGTTTCGTAAATACATTCAGTCGGTAAACAGCAAGTCGGTCGCGCATCGACTTAAAAACGGTACACATGGTATAGAACCCCAAGCTGAAGCTTGGTACCAAATATCAAGCGGTTATGATTTGTCGTTGCTGAGAAAAATGTTATGAAAATGTTGTAAGTTCACGCGATATGTTTCGGCAATACATTCAGTCGGGAAACAGGAAGTCGATGTGTGACAGACCTGAAAACGGTATAGAACCCCAAGCTGAAGTTTGGTACCAAGTGGCTATGATTTGTGGTTGCTGAGAAAAAGGGCGTTTTGGACGGATGGAAATATGGAGATATGGACGGATGGACAGATCAAGGTAAATAAAACCAGTATACCTCCCCTACTTCGGAGCAGGGGTATAAATAATAATAAATAACATAACCATGTATTTGCATAGTAGTTTTTTGAGTCGCAAAGTAAATTACACAGGTCATGTCTAGTCTGTTTAAAGCTGAAGACAGGAGACGAATACACAAGATGAACCATCACCCATTTTGCCAAACTACGTACATCCTTTCTGTTTAAAAACACTAACCCTAAGCTACAGTATTGACCAAGTCCTGTGTTTGAGGAGATTATAACGGGGTAAAGCACAGGACCTCTTTCAGCCTGTCTCTCCAAAATGTGTTTTGATAACATGCATAAACCAAGGTCCATTAGCATTGACAGGATGGAAGAAAATCACCCCTTACGCTCATTGTTCTGCGGATCATGTCCCTGTCCTCTGGCAAATCTTCCAAGTCATTTGAGGACAGCAAAAGCTCCTAAAATAAGCAAAACAGAGAAAAGTGGTCAGATGTAAAAGTGGAAACACCCACAAGCAGAAGAGCCCATGCATGTCTGTGAGTTGTACTGCAAGTGGCTTGAATGTGAGCTGCTGTGATGACAAAAACAGCTTTTCCTCTTTAGTGCCTAATGCTAGCTATACATGAGAAGACTCTGAAATATTCTGAAAAGACATTTAAAAAAAAAAAAAACTAAGATCTGACATCCTCTCACATCTAAAGACAAAAGTGTTATTAATCACAAAGTTATGCCAGCCTTATGACAAACAACTGTTTAAGCAATTACTTATGATTTTGCAAAGACAGGGATCTTGCGGTGTCACTATTTGCATGAGCAAAGACGAAAGATAATATGAAACAAGACTAATTTTACTGGAATGTCAAGACAAGAAAGAGACTGAATTAAGACAGGTATCCTGACCACCTTACCCCAAATGACTGAGATGACAGCAGTGCGCCACAACTGTAGCAAAACTCTCATTCCGACATCAGAAATTTGTCTGTGATTTTAAGTCATTTGGTGTAAGGCCAGTATTACATTCTGACCCAATCCTACGTGTCACAATGAGATTGTGATTGAAGGAGAACTGAAGGCAATTTTATTCTCAAAATTCCATTTCTCATTTTATTAAATACAGGAATGCATTTTTGATCGCCATTTTGTCGCCGCTATAGCAAGTTATGAGTGTTTGAAATATGCTCTGTAATATATCAGCCCATATGTCAAAGCGATGGCCGTAAACGAGATTCGTTGCGACCTGTGCGAGACATCGTAGGATGGAAGTAAAACGTACAGCGGAAATCAAAGGGACCGACATCTGCCAATGTTGTCAAAAGACGCGTGCGCCCTCTTTCGAATGCTGATGTAATCAAGATGGCAGTTTTGTTTGTTTTGATAGCAATCAGGAAAGTTTGAAAAAGAAAGTAGGCAGTAATCGTCATTTAAACTCGTTTTTGTGCAATATTTCATTTGGAAAACAGTTTTCAAAATGGCGGCA
>JANZLB010000013.1:6098097-6112155 GCA_026167865.1 Notarius quadriscutis
TAATATCAGTTTTTGAGATTTGTAAATTATTACATTCCGTTTTTATTTAAAATTTGTACTTTGTCCCAACTTTTTTGGAATCCGTGTTGTAGAAAAAAAAAAACCCACCACTTTCAAAGCTGCTTCATAGTAACGAGTATCAAGGACCTTGACAAAAATGTAGTGAAGTCATAAGTTTCCAATAAAAAAAAACAACAAAAACCCCCCCCCTCAAGTACAGTACTCAAATAAATGTACTTCGTTACTGTCCACCTCTGGTAAAAATGCTGCATTTCAGGCATTTAAATGTCTAACCAAATCAAAGAAACTCACTCAGTCTAAGAGCCTCAAATCAGGCAATACTTTTATTTATTTTTATACAAGAAATTCAGCTGGATTGAAAAATAGCTTTAAAAAGACCCAACATTTTTGTTTTGATAGAAAGTTTGCTCTTCTTTTTTCATAATACTCTAATAACACACATCAGAATTAATTACATTGCAATAACAAACTTCATTCATGAACCACTTTATCCTGATCAGGGTCATGGATCCGGACTCTATTCCAGGAACACTGGGTGTGAGGTGGGAATAGAAGTCCATTACGGTGCACCATGCATGGACAAAACACGCAGACTAACAGAAAGGGTGTGGCAATTTACAGTCAGCAATCCATCTTTTGGAAGATGGGAGGAAACCTGAGAGAACGTCAGGCAGCAGAGCTACCTGCTGTGCCGCCGTGCCGCACCTTACTACAAAAGTAGACAGAAAAATATTTTTCCCCTTTAGTTTTTTGCAAGTGAGAATCCCACAAAGGCTACAAATCATACATTTAATAAACAAAATCATTAATAATAACAAATTATTATAATTGGTCACATTCAGTATCCGCTCTATCCTGTTCAGGATAGCCGTGGATACGAAACCTATCCTGATAACACAGGGCACATGGTAAGAAGATTCACCCTGGCTGAGATGCCCATCCATCAATTCTAATCTCACCAATCCAGCTTGGGTTCCGTTCCAGGACCCTGGAGCTGTGAGGTGGCAATGCTACCTGCTACACCATTGTGAGACCTGGAATAAATATCTACTATGTAAACCATTTTCATTTTTGTCACTCACTATGCAGCTTCAAGGAGAGACATCATTATTCTTTTGGCTCGTGAAAATAAATGTCGGCAATACTAGAAATTAAATAACATTAAAACGAACTTAAAGTAAGAACAAAGCCCAGATAACACCTCACAAACGTGCAATGTCCAAAAGTTTTCACACCCATGAGGCAAAGCTGACCCTGCAGACATCAAACCGAAAGTCAGTTTTTGACAAAGGTAGGTGCTTTTATCCAGAGATGACTGTAGCAGATAGTCAGCTGGACTATCCACAGACTTATTATTATTAAGATTTCATCACTGGACTCATTCCTTAAGGAAGCAAAAATGGTTTCAGTAGTAAAAACGCCACGCTGTATATAGCTAAATTATGAGGTACGTTCTGCATAGACCTGTAACACTGCATTAAACAGCCCAGTGAACGAACAAAAAAAGTCTAAGGTTCCCATTAGTGGCCTGTTTGATCCTCTTTGGAATAAAAGATGGAGAAATCTGAAGGTGTTAACCAAATCTGCCATTTCATTACAGTTCTACAGTCAGGACAGATTTTATGCTGGAACAAAGCACTGGAATAACATCTCGTGATCTTGGTTATAATTTTTTTTTAAATATATTTCTCAGTGCAGTGAAAGCTTCTCTTGGGCATCAAGTAAATGATGATGCTCTTGATGGCTGTTAGAGCTTCATGAGGAAGCCAAGGTTGAGGCTTTGGGGGATCTGGAGGCTCTCGAGGGCCACAGGAGACGGGTTAAAGGGAAAACTGAGGGGGAAGATAATTTTGCTGTCCATGAGCAACTGAGGAGATTCCTGACGGTCCTTTAACAAAGCCTGTAGAGAGCAGATAGAATAATTACAAAAAACACATATGCACCAACTTGCACAGTCTTGCATGCACGTGCACGCACACTTTACCTGTACAGATTTTATAAATGATGCAGACACTCTTTCCTCAAACTCATTTACTGGTGTGTACAGGTTGAGGATCTTCTGAATCTGTTGCCAAAAAAAAAAAATTATTTTTGCACAACAGAAGACTCAACATTTTACAAAACTTTGAGAGTGGATGTAGACCTGTGTAGCAGTGAGCGCTGTGCACATCGTGGCAATGGCCTCTGCGTCTTCCTGACTCTTTTTCTTGATCTGCAGCAGCTGAGCAGCCTGAATCAGAGGCTCCAGAGTTTCCCGCACCCCACCACCCTGCACTCCCTTCGCCATCAGCCACTCCTCCAGCTGACTCAAATTATACCTGCACAGACACGGGCAAAGTAAGCTTAACAGGGTCCTTATCTCTAGAACACAAATACTGCCATCTCATTTAAACAAAAGCAAATGTCCCCTGGGCCACAGATGAAGGTTCACATTAACCCAATAATTCTTCTACAAATGCAGCTGCTCTGTAGCGAGCCCTTGTGGCCAGTACCTGATCTGCAGCCCTTTGCTCCACGAGCACATGTCCTTGCGCAGGAGCAGGTTGTTGAGTGTAGTGGCACAGATGACGTAAAACTGTTGTTTCAGCACTTGTCTGATGACTTCGGCATCGTTTCCGTGCTGGAGCAGAGTAGAATGGAATGAATCGAGGTGTTTCAAAATGGTCTCCAGTGTGAAGGAGCAAGAGGAACGCTTCCTGAACCCTGTGGGCTTGATCCCCAACACACCAGGAATGGTGTCCTGCTCCAACATGGCTGCCACTGAAGACCAGGAAAACGAAAAAGGATAAGCATCAATTCAATAAAGCCAGAGACACAAAACAGTAAACGCGTACAAAAGATAGAATGATACGGTGTTAAGGAAGAACAAACAAATTTTTTTTTTTTGAGAAACACCAATGGCACCGAACTGTTCTTGTTGTCACGGTTTCCTTTGCCACTGTGATGTAATCGTAGCTGGGTCAACCATAATGACCCCATGTTCTCAAATCTGATTGATCAGGTGTTGATTCATTTTCTAGAACAGCAGCTCTGGATGTAAGGCAAAAATCGCTGGTTTATCTTAACACACTCATTCTCATACGATATTGGAACAAGTTCTTCGAGTTGCCATCATAACACTTTCACACAGAATCTAAAATTAATTATGAACACGGTTTAAAAAAAAAAAAATGGGGGGGCGTCATGGCTCAGGTGGCTAAGGCGCCATACCATAAATCCGGGGACCCGGGTTTGATTCCGACCTGAGGTCATTTCCCGATCCCTCCCCATCTCTCTCTCCCGCTCAGTTCCTGTCTCTACACACTGTCCTATCCAATAAAAAGGTGAAAAAAAAAGCCCAAAAAATAAAAATAACGAGACCGTCTGGTCCAGAAGGCGCTGGTCTAAAGCGGGCCACCTTGCACAATAAATGCTGCAAGCTGTATACAAGTGATATCCACCTTAGGAATACCTATCTATTTCCCAGAAGGAATCCAAAACGGCGAGGAATTGTCCGAGAAGAAGCGATTTTTATTGAACTGCTCATTAAGGCTTAATTAGTCCATAACTTCATTCATAATTGTAATTGAGCAAATCTGGGTACAAGTTATATGCACCCAAGGCACCCCTACCTTCATGCCAGAAAGAATCAAAATCTGTGAAAAATTGACGAAGAAGCAGCGATTTGTGTGGAAACTGCTCGTTAGGGCCGAATTACTCCATATCTTCGTTCTTAATTGCAATTATGCAAATTTAGGTATCGCAGACAGACCTCCCTTCCTGCCAAAAAGAATAAAAATCGGTGAAGAACTGAGAGAGAAGAAGCGATTTTAGCTCCCGATCTGAGAGAGTCAAGGCCATCATGCGCTTCCTCTGACACATGGAAAACGCTATCCGCCCCCTTCTACATCCACGGCCTCACAGAAGCCCATGATTGGCGAGTTTCACTGCGATTGACAGAAGACAGAGCATCCTCCAGGATTCTAAGTCGTAACCTCGAATGCTTTTCGACTTAAATCGGTTTGGAGGATATAGAACTTTCACATTTTACACAAAGTCCTTGTCCAAGTTGTTTCTGTCGAAACGCCACATCCAAGCGAGCACGTTAATATCAACCTGTGACAAATCTAACATTTCGCATCCTTCTGTATCTTCGCAACAGTCAGGACTTTTAACAATTAACCAGCATTGAGAAACCTTCGAAGATGTGTGGTTCGGGATGCTGATGCTGATACGGTGTTGCAAAGACAAGTCGCTCGACCATGACTTATTAACGTACGAGACGTCCGCAGTGCATTATGGGTAATATACACGGTCTTACAGTCACTGAGAATGAGATGAGATAATATGCAGTCAAGATCGCACTGTTTCATATTTAAAAACATTCAAAATGAAAAGAATAACCTTTTCTTGTGTGTGGATGCACACCTCTGTAATTTACATGGTCATTAGGCGACTCATTTTAAATAACAGTATTTAGTCATTCGTCCTGCACATAAAGCCATGCACAAAGACACACACGCACGCACAGGCGTCTGTCATCACAGATACATTACAGGGTACAAGTGCATGAGAGGTATGAGGGTTGTAATATTCCCCGTCTCTCATTCTCACACGCACACACACACGAGTATGTCGGGGGGGGGGGGATAGAAGGATTAATAAGAAGGGACAGATAAAGGAAAAAGGCCGAAATGGAAAAACACAGAACAAAGAGAAAGAGAGAAGAAAAAAGTAAAAGGGAAAGGATGGAGGGATGGATGGAAAAAATAAGTACGTATAGAAGGACATAAAAAAAAGGGACCTAAATCTGTCAGAATGTCTGGAAGTAAACAGGTTAAAACAAGATGAATAATAATAAGTCATCATGGAACCAAGTCTGGAACGACGCAAGAAAAAAATAACGATGCAAGAAAGTGAAAAATATCTAATGAAGCAAAAAATACGAAGCTAACTATATAAATAAATAAATTCTACAATGCAAGTCAACAAGTAACAGATGAAATCAGTAAATAAATAGGCGAGGAAATAAGTCAGTGCAATTTAAAATATAACTGAGTAAATATGAAAGTGATGAAGAGAATTAATAAGCAAGTAACTAGGTAAGCAAGTACATATCAATAAAAAGTATGTAAACAAGTAAGAGATTAAATAAGTATCTAAGTAAGTACATAAATATATGAGAAATATAAAAGCATGTACAGAATTAAAAGTAAATTAATAAACAAGTATTGTCAGTCGGTAAATCAATAAGAAAGAATGTTGGCAAGTAGGCAAAGTATGAAAATAACTAAGTACACACAGTATATACATAAAAAAAAAAGTCAGTCAAAAAGTAAAAGACTCAATCAGTATTTGAGTAAGTGTGGAAATACGAAAGCTCGCAAGTCAATAATTAACCAAGGAGGTGAATAGCTAAGTAAGAATGTAGGCAAGTCAGGAAATCAGAAAGTACAAAGACAACCATTTTAATAAATTGTGAAAAGCAAGTAAAGAAGTCAAAGATTAAATATGTATTTAAGTAAGCACCTAATTAAAGAGCATCTTAGTAAGTAAGGAAATAAATAGGTAAAGAGATAAGGAAGCAAATACATGGAGAAATAAATTTTGAAAAGTCAGGAAAGAAGTAAACTATTAAATATGAATTTAAGTCACCAAATAACAAAGTAAATAAAAGGGTAGGTAAGACAGACAGTAAATAAGTGAGAAATATGAAAATAAGTCAATAATTAAGAGAGTTCATAAGTTAACAAACAAGTAAATAGACAAGGAAGCACTTAAATCAAATAAAAAGTCAGCAAGTAAAAGATGAAATAAGGATTGAGGTGTGCAAATTTGAAATGAAGTCAATCAGAGGAACCAAGTAAATAAATAGAAATGAATGCTGGCAAGGAAGTAAATAAAAAAATTCAAAGAGTAAGTCAAAAGTAAAAGATTCAATAAAAACAGTCAAAAAAGTTAACAAACATAAGTCAGTCAGAGAGTAAAAAAACAAGTAAATAAGTGAGAAATATGACAGTAAGTACATAATTTAGAAAATATATAAAGTCAGTCAATAAAAAATAATAAAGAAAAAACATTCAGGAAATAATAAATTAAAAAAGATTAAATAAGTAAGTGTGTAAATCTGGAAATAAGTTAATAATTAAGAAAGTACATCAGTAAGGAAGCAGATAAACAAATAAGTAGGTAAATAGACGCAAATAAATAAATAAGTACATCTGGAAAAAACAACAAGTCAAGATAGAACTGGTTAAATAAATAGGTCTTTATGGGTAAACAGGAAAGTAAGTAAACAAAAGAAGGTACGTACGTCAAGAAATAATTAGGTCAGTGAGTAAGAAAGTGTGAACTGACCCAAAGTGGCCGACCGGTCAGCTCCTGTCACGCCCAATATGACCTCCTCGAATCGGAATTCAAACTCAAAATCCCCAACACTCCGAAAGTTGTAGACATTCATCAAAAAAATATTTTCAGTGCAAAGAAATCCACTGAACGCCACTTCCTGTAATTATTCCCCAAACGATAACAGAACGAAGTCTGGAAATTAAATGGCGCTCAGAGAAAGAGGAGGATGAGGACAAACAGTACAGTTACACACACACACACACACACACACAGTTTCTGACTGTCTGTTCAAGTCAACAAATCCAATATACTGTACACACAAATACATAACCTCGACCTCCCTCTCTGTGACCCATTTGACTTTAGATGGGTTAACAATTACACACACACACACACACACACACACACACACACACGATATGAGAAGAGACACTGCAATTATTCACAGTGTTTGAGCTGTGGGCTTCAGCACTCTTATAAACGCTAACTGCTGCAGGGGAAATCACACACACACACACACACACACACACACACACACACACACACACACACCCGGCCTGAGGCATCTGCTATGGACACCACACTATGTCTGAGCCTCTTACTGTCAATTACACTGATAACAGAGAGAGAGAGAGAGAATTCCAAATGCATCCCCAGCTCAATAAACGCGTCATGCTTTTTGGTAACGGCAAACCCTCCTTGTCAGAACGCTTTGCTTCCAAATAAAAACAGACATGAAAGAGAACGTGAAAAGAATTTCTCGATGTGTAACAGGAAATGAGTTGTTCAGTGTTGTTCCTTTCAGCTGTAATTCATTAATGACAGCACTGCTGACTTGCGAGGCCGAGGTGCATAAAATAAAGGACGAAAAAGTTTGGCAAGCGAGAACGTTAATTCTACGGATTCTGGGCTGTGACAGAAACATTCCATTATTTATTTATCGATGGTAAAGTCATTATGTTTGATGATTTTTGCGATCTTCTTTGCCTTGTGCAGCGCACACACATATATATTCGCATGACTACTGATGTCAGCTCCACCTGGAATCTCAGCTCTAACACACACACACACACACACACACACACACACACACACACACAGAAACTGCACTGTGTATGCATGATCACATACCTCTTTGACAGCCACTTAAATTATAACAACACACTCACACACACAAAACTGCATGATATATGCAAGTGTATATGCTTGACAACCAAATAAATTACAGCTAAGGCATTTAACACACACACACACACACACACACACACACACACACACACACTTTTAGGCCAGTTTAACCTCGTTTCCGCCTCCATTCACAGTGTATAATCAGCTCGTCGATCAAGCTGTGTGTAGAATCAGTGCTAATTTGAAAGCAGATGGAACAACTCAGTCAACACACACACACGCGTGCGCGCACACTCGCACACTCACACACATACACACACACACACACACACACACACACACACACACAGTTTAGATCAAAAAAGGGCCCCTGCACTCTTTCCATATCAATAGATTGGAGGTGTGGTCTCTGGGCCTGAGTCCGAGTAAAGGAGGCATGGCCTTTGTGTCTGTCAGTCCAAGTAAAAGAGGCGTGGTCTTTGTCAGTCCCAGTAAAGGAGGCGTGGTCTTTGTCAGTCCTGGTCAAGGAGGCGTGGCCTTTGTGCCTGTCAGTCCCAGTAAAGGAGACATGGCCTTTGTTCCTGTCAATCCTTGTAAAGGAGGCGTGGCCTTTGTGCCTGTCAGTCCCAGTAAAGGCATGGCCTTTATGCCTGTCAGTCCCAGTAAAGAAGGCGTGGCCTTTGTGCATGTCAGTCCCAGTAAAGGAGGCATGGCCTTTATGCCTGTCAGTCCCAGTGAAAGAGGCGTGGCCTTTGTGTCTGTCAGTCCCAGTAAAGGAGGCGTGGCCTTTATGCCTGTCAGTCCCAGTCAAGGAGTTGTGGCCTTTGTGCCAGTCAGTCCCAGTCAAGGAGGCATGGCCTTGATGCCCGTCAGTCCCAGTAAAGGAGGCATGGCCTTTGTGTCTGTCAGTCCCAGTAAAGGAGGCGTGGCTTTTATGCCTGTCAGTCCCAGTAAAGGAGGCGTGGCCTTTGTGTCTGTCAGTCCCAGTCAAGGAGGCGTGGCCTTTATGCCTGTCAGTCCCAGTAAAGAAGGTGTGGCCTTTGTGCAAGTCAGTCCCAGGAAAGGAGGCATGGCCTTTGTGTCTGTCAGTCCCAGTCAAGGAGGCGTGGCCTTTATGCCTGTCAGTCCCAGGAAAGGAGGCATGGCCTTTATGCCCGTCAGTCCCAGTCAAGGAGGCGTGGCCTTTGTGTCAGTCAGTCCCAGTAAAAGAGGCGTGGCCTTTGTGCAAGTCAGTCCCGGTCAAGGAAGCGTGGCCTTTGTGTCTTTCAGTCCCAGTGAAGGAGGCATAGCCTTTATGCCTGTCAGTCCCTGAAACGGAGGTGTGGCCTTTGTGTCTGTTTTTGTTATTTTGGTCCCAGACTGTATGATTGAGTTGTGTGCTACTAAGCTTACCTGTAAAAAGCTTGGTGATGCTTTTGTTCTGGCGGCGGGCGGAGCAGATGAGGAGGAGCCAGGGTGGGAGGAGTTCATGGTGGGAAGAGAGAAGCTCGCCGATGCTACGCGGGTTCAAGGGGCCAGAGCTCGAGTCCGTTCCGCCCCCTTTCATTCCCTCGTCTATGGAGTCGACGAGCAAAAACAGGGCCTGAGGAGGAGGAGTGCAGCTCAAAAGCGGCAGCAGCACGCACCTGACAGAGAGAGAGAGAGAGAGATTGATTCAAACCAGGAAGTCCATCAGAAAAAGAACACTTCCCTGTTCCGTCCCTTTATACTGAAGAGGCTTTTTTTTTTTGACAGATTAGCGTAGTTAGCATTTCCTCCACTGACGGTGGCACAGTCATGGGCCATCATTTTCTCTGAATGTGAGCACAAATGGAAAACAAATCGCTCACTCCTTACATAACTAGCTATTTGTGAATTTGCCTCTGGGATGAATAAAGCTATTCATCAATCTCCTGCAACATTAACTTGACAATGTCTTTCATCACTAATTTTAGGGAACTCTGAGCTTTCCTGAGCATTTCACAGCAAGCTAACACATGTTAGTACTGATATTTACATCACTCGCTATTTGTGAATTTATCAATTTTCTCACTGCCTCGCGAGAGCTACTGCAACGATAGCTTCACGGTCTATTTAATAACTTGTTTGAAGGAACTCTTAGCTATATTGAGCATTTCACAGCAAGATAACAGATGCTAATATTGACATTTACAAAACTAGCCATTTCTGAACTTGCCTCTAAGGTTTAATAAAGCTATCTAGCGAGCTAACGACTGCAATTATAACTTCACAGTGTATTTAACAAGTTGTTTCAGGGAACACTTAGCTATATTCAGCATTTCACAGCAAGCTAACACATCCGAGTGTTGATATTTACATAACTAGTTATTTGTGAATTTGTCTTGGAGATGAGTGAAGCTATCGATCCATTTATCTAGCTAGCGAGCAACTGCAATGATAACTTAACAATGTATTTCATAACTTGTTTTAGGGACCGCTTCGCGAGATTGAGCATTTCACAGCAAGCTAACACATGCTAGTATTGATATTTACATAACTTAGCTATTTGTGAATTTGCCTCTGGGATGAATAAAGCTATCTTGCTAGCTAGCTCACTACTTATAGCTTCACAATGTATTTCAAAACTTGTTTCAGGAAACTCTTAGCGATATTGAGCATTTCACAGCAAGCTAACACATGCTAGCATTGATATTTATATCACTAGTTATTTGTGAATTTGTCTCTGGGATTAATAAATCTATCTATCTATTGCAACAATAACGTCACAGTGTATTTAATAACTCATTTTAGGAAACTTAGCAATATTGAGCATTTCGCAGCAAGCTAACACATGCTAGTATTGATATTATATCACTTAGCTATTTGTGAATTTGCCTCTGGGATGAATAAAGCTATCTTGCTAGCTAGCTAGCTACTGATAGCTTCACAATGCATTTCAAAACTTGTTTCAGGAAACTCTTAGCAATATTGAGCATTTCGCAGCAAGCTAACACATGCTAGTATTGATATTACATAACTTAGCTATTTGTGAATTTGCCTCTGGGATGAATAAAGCTATCTTGCTAGCTAGCTAGCTAGCTACTGATAGCTTCACAATGCATTTCAAAACTTGTTTCAGGAAACTCTTAGCGATATTAAGCATTTCACAGCAAGCTAACACATGCTAGTGTTGATATTTACATAACTTGTTATTTGTGAATTTGTCTCAGAGATGAGTGAAGCTATCTATCCATTTATCTAGCTAGCTAGCATCCGCAATGATAACTTCACAGTGTATTTAATAACTTGTTTTCGGGACCGCTTCGCGATATTGAGCATTTCGCAGCAAGCTAACACATGCTAGTATTGGTATTTATAATCACTAGTTATTTGTGAATTTGTCTCTGGGATTAATAAATCTATCTATCTATCTATCTATCTATCTATCTATCTATCTATCGCAACAATAATGTCACAGTGTATTTCATAACTCATTTTAGGAAACTCTTAGCCATATTGAGCATTTCGCAGCAAGCTAACACATGCTAGTATTGATATTTATATCACTAGTTATTTGTGAATTTGTCTCTGGGATTAATAAATCTATCTATTGCAACAATAATGTCACAGTGTATTTAATAACGCTTCGCAATATTGAGCATTTCACAGCAAGTTAACAAATGCTCGAAGTGGTATTTACATAACTTAGCTATTTGTGAATTTGCCTCTGGGATGAATAAAGCTATCTTGCCAACTAGCTAACTACTTATAGCTTCACAATGTATTTCAAAACTTGTTTCAGGAAACTCTTAGTGATATTGAGCATTTCACGACAAGCTAACACATGCTAGTATTGATATTTATATCACGAGTTATTTGTGAATTTGTCTCGGAGATGAGTGAAGCTATCTATCCATTTATCTAGCTAGCTAGCAACCACAATGATAACTTCACAGTGTATTTAATAACTTGTTTTAGGGATCGCTTCGCGATATTGAGCATTTCGCAGCAAGCTAACACATGCTAGTATTGGTATTTATATCACTAGTTATTTGTGAATTTGTCCCTGGGATTAATAAAATCTATCTATCTATTGCAACAATAACGTCACAGTGTATTTAATAACTCATTTTAGGAAACTCTTAGCAATATTGAGCATTTCGCAGCAAGCTAACACATGCTAGTATTGATATTTACATAACTTAGCTATTTGTGAATTTGCCTCTGGGATGAATAAAGCTATCTTGCTAGCTAGCTAACTACTTATAGCTATCTTGCTAGCTAGTGATTGCAATAATAACTTCACAGTGTTTTTAAGAACTTGTTTCAGGGAACTCTTAGCAATACTGAGCATTTCACAGCAAGCTAACACATGCTAGTGTTGATATTTACATCACTAGCTATTTGTGAATTTGCCTCTGGGATTAATACATCTATTGCAACAATATCTTCACAGTGTATTTAATAACTCATTTTCGGAAACTCTTTGCAATATTGAGCATTTCGCAGAAAGCTAACACATGCTAGCACTATTTTTTAACGAGTAAAAAATTTGCTTTCATGACATTTTCTCTTCAGGTGAGTATGACAAGTATTCGGGAAACACCAGAACCAGACGGAACTTGCTTCCCAACATGAAGATCATGTTTTTCAGCCACTGAAAAAAGGGTCTGTATTAAAACATGCGATGAATCATGAGAAAACCAGCAAAAGTTCCAAGACCTTTTGAGGACATCAGTGGTGCATCCTTCCCAACGTTTGGTTTTCGGTTCCTATCGGTGTCCTTACCTCATCAGCACACTCACTCATTACAGATTGTCTCTTCAGTCACAGAAAATTATATTCTTCACCACTGAAAATGGATCAAAATGTGACGCTGGTGGTTTCGCAGCACCGTCCCGTAAAACTGGGCTCTTTCCTGCTCTTCTGGTTTGTGTCGGTAATTTGAGGACGTTTAACGTTTCACTTTGGGGTGGTAACAGTTGCCCCAATTCATCACACCACCCCGTCTATGATTATTTTCCCATAGCAGCGTGTCTCATCTTGTTTTATTCCTTACATATCCTATAATTCAGTTCTTTGACTTCTCAGAGATGCAAACCTCTGGCTGAGGAACATGCTTCAACTTCTCTCTCTCTTTCTTCCTATCCTTGGACACATTGATGGATGCGAGATGAATGCTGAATCAGGAGCGTATCTGGGACATGAAGTAATCAGTAACTCACTCTCCTTCCATCCTCACAGAGACAGTGAGAGATGAATAAGCAGACCATCAGTGAACAAAGATGTTTAGAGCACGTGTCAGTACTCTGTCCGAGTTTTGCTGGTTTACACGCTTCCACAGCGTACGCGTCTTGAAATTTTCCGATTTGTACCAGAACACTTGAACCAGTCAGCAGCCAATTTGAACAGATGGATGAAAAGAGACGGAAACTATCTTGAGTTTATAGGCTGGATCGAAATCTTCAGGTGTGTACGTGCAATTAAAATCTTTTGCAATTCAGAAGAAAAAAAAAAAATTCTGAAAACTCAAAGTGATGAGGGACAAAACAACATGACCCAAAGTGCACAGCCTGTGCAGGAAAAGAAAGATAAAAAGATTTGGTTTATCACCCAAAGAACATCAGACCCACAGTGAAGCACGGTGGTGGCGGCATTATGCTACGGGGATGCTGCTCTTCAGGTGGGACTTGTCAAGATAAATAGAATCATGAACAGCTCCAAATACCAATCTTTTTCTCTTTTTTTTTTTGGGTGGGGGACTTGCAGACCTGTGTTAGACAGCTGAGGATGAAGAACCATTCTACCTTCGAGTATCACAAGCCAGGTCAAAATCTATTTGTTTTTCACATGAATTTTGATGGTTGCCATAATCACATTCAAGGTGAAAAAAAAAACAAAACAAAAACAGGGTGTGTGTATACACTACGTCAACAAATAGTGTTGAATCATGTGACTTCCAACAATCACGACAAAAAAACACCACCGTTTTACTGCAGCTTGCCGTACTGATAATCCACCCATTTTGGGGGATTTCTCTCCCAAATTTAGTGATGTCCAATTCCCGCCCACCAGACAGCTCTCCTCAGGCTTGTAGAGTCTGAGTTCAGGACTCGGACTCGAGTCCGATTCGTGGCTTGATTTGGACTTGAGCACTGATGACTCGGACTCGTGCATGAACTGCATTCGGACTCGTAAATTGGAGACGAAAATTTTCTGATTTTTTCTTTATTTTTTGTAACATGCCATCATAATTTGGCAAAAGATATTTATATCGACATTAATTTTGAGACTAATTTCATACAAGAGAACGCACATGCACCTGTTCAGGAACAAACTAACGTTAATGGCGCTAAAATGCCCGGAGAGAACGCCTCTAGGATTGTCCGCTTTGCTTCTACGGACTTCTCGTGCTGTGGGAAAAAACGCTCTGGTACGTGTTCCATACGTATAAGAACTATCGAGGAGACGACGGGGACGACCTCGAACTTCAATCGTCGTTTGTCAAGACGACACCCAGAGAAGGAAGTGACACTCTGTGTTCATTGCTGTGTTGATTGTGGGTGGGGCTTGCTTGCTGACTGATGAACTAGCTAGTGTTAACCCTCTCTCATGTTATTTGCCCTGTTGATAGTGGGCGGG
>JANZLB010000013.1:6240525-6243025 GCA_026167865.1 Notarius quadriscutis
ACAAGGAAATAAGGCTCGGTAATGTGTCAGCAACGCAACTCAATACTTCGCAAAGTAAGTGTGTTTTCACAGTTTTTCGAAAGATGTGCTGATTGCATCTTAATCCTGTGTGGGTGTGAGTCGTTTACGGCGCACATGCCAAGCAGACTCTGTCCGGAGCACGCCTGAGAGTCTATCTGATGCACGCACCGAGCATACAGGTGTGACACTCTTGCATGAAATTGGTACAAAAATTAATGTAGATCTAAATATCTAATGCCAAATTATTACAGCATGTTCCAAAAAATAAATAAAAAATCCGAGTCCTCGTCTCCAATTTACGAATGCAGTTTATGCACGAGTCCGAGTCTGAGTCATCAGTGCTTGAGTCCAAGTCAAGTTATGAGTCCTTAAAATTCAGGCACAACTTGGACTCGAGTCTGAGTCCTGGGGTATTGGTTAAGTAGGTGTATTTATTGGACAAGTTTGGGGTATTTATTGGGGTAATGAGAATAATGAAGGGTTTTTATTGGAGTATTAGTGCAGGAGCGAGGGATACTTATGGTGGAATTAGGGTTGTTGGGGAATTAACAAAGTATTTATTGATGTAGTGAGTAGCTTGGGGTGTTTACTTGGGTTTTGGGGTAGTTAGGGGTATTTACTTGAGTTTTGGGGCAGTTCGGGTATTAATAAGGCGACTAGATATTGGTATTTAATGATATGACATAATACTGGGGTATGAGGTAATTAGGGGTTTTTGGGTTATTACCTCCACCAAGGAGGTTATGTTTTCGGTAGCGTTGGTTTTTTGCTTGTTGGTTTGTCTGTTAGCAACATTACGGAAAAAGTTATGAACAGATTGCTCGGAAATTTTTTCCAGAGGTGTGACTGGGCACAAGTAACAATCCATTAACTCTTGGCGGTGATCCGGATCGCCTTCTGGATCCCGGATTTTTTTAAAGGATTCTTGGTGGAGGTCTGTGCTCTCCGAGTGCTTTTCTAGTTAACTTTGGATTTGGAGAAGGTAGGGGTAATTACTGGCATATTGGGATGGGTAGGGGTATTTTCCTGGGTATTGGAGGAAAGGATAATTAGAGGGTTAATTCTTAGGGGATTGGGTGTAATTATTGGGTAGCTGGGTATTGACTGAGATATAATATAAGAAGTGGGAAGTACTGAGGGAATTAGGGTTTTTGTTTGTTTGTTTTGGGGGGGGAGTGAGATGTATTTACTATGTACAAATTACATTCTTTGAAAAAGTTATTACTTTGAACTGGCCAGCCAAAGCATTACCAATACACACACACACACACACACACACACACACACACACACACACACACACACACAGCTTCCTGTCCTGACCTCAACTGCTTGGAGGTCAAACTGTGTCCCATGAGGTCCGTAAATGTTGAGTGCTGACTTTTTTCAGTCAAGAAAATAAAGCAGAAAATCAAAACAAATAGCTGGTAATCTCAGCAAGACTGCACGCTGTGGTAACACACACACACACACACACACACACACACACACACTCCATGTTGTGATCATAGATGATGACGTGTGTTGAAGCAGCAGTGTGTCAGAGGTTTTAAAGCCCCTCACACTCCAGCACCCGGCAACACACACTTGACAGAAGCAGACTACTTCAACTTTACACTCCCATGCGTACACGTACACACACACACACACACACACACACACACACACACACACACACACACACACACACACACAGGGGCCAGTGTTCTCTGTGAGAGGTTTGTTTGCTCTTGTGTTTTCAGCTCTCACTTAAAACACAATGCGGTCACACGCTGCCTCTCCACTCTCCTCAGATGCAAAATAAACACCCCAAATTACCCCAGTAAATACCACAACCTCCTCCAAACTACAGCAGTAAATACCACAACCTCCTCCAAACTACCCCATCAAATACCACAACCTCCTCCAAACTACCCCATCAAATACCACAGCCTCCTCCAAACCACCGCAGCAAATACCACAACCTCTTCCAAACTACCCCATCAAATACCACAGCCTCCTCCAAACCACCGCAGCAAATACCACAACCTCCTCCAAACTACCGCAGCAAATACCACAACCTCCTCCAAACCAGCCCAGTAAATACCACAGCCTCATTCAATCTACCCCAGTAAATACCACAACCTCCTCCAAACTACCACAGCAAATACACAACCTCCTCCAAACTACTGCAGCAAATACCACAACCTCCTCCAACCCACTCCAGCAAATTCCACAACTTTCTCCAAACTACCGCAGCAAATACCACAACCTCCTCTAAACTATGCCAGTAAATACCACAACCTCCTCCAAACCTCCACAGCAAATACCACAACCTCCTCCAAACTACCGCATTAAATGCTACAACCTCCTCCAAACTACCGCAGCAAATACTACAACCTCCTCCAAACTACCACAGTAAATACTACAACCTCCTCCAAACTACCACAGCAAATACCATAACCTCCTCCAAACTACCGCAACAAATACCACAACCTCC
>JANZLB010000013.1:6248025-6251904 GCA_026167865.1 Notarius quadriscutis
ATCTCGACTGGTGCCTGTCACCTGAAGACAAACTTATTGCATGTTAAATCTATAACACAGGACAACACAGGAGGGAATACTGTAGAGACAGGACTGTGCAAAAGTCGTGTGCAAAAATTTGTGTCTGAGAGGCAGCCAGACAGAAAATGAGATGATGAACGAGCAAAAGAGAGAGAGAGAGAAAGACAGACAGGCAGACAGAAAATGAGATGAGAGAGAGAGAGTACGAGAGACAGAAAATGAGACAGTGAGACAGACAGACGGAAAATGAGACAGTGAGAGAGAGACAGAAAATGAGACAGTGAGAGAGAAAGACAGAAAATGAGTCAGTGAGACAGACAGAAAATGAGACAGTGAGAGAGAGAGAGAGAGAGAGAGAGAGATACAGACAGACAATAAGACAGTGAGAGACACAGACAGAAAATGAGACAGTGAGAGAGACAGAGCAAGAGAAACAGACAGAAAATGAGACAGTGAGTCAGTGAGACACACACAGAAAATGAGATAGTGAGAGGCAGGCAGAAAATGAGACAATGAGAGAGAGAGAGAGAGAGAGAGAGAGAGAGACAGAAAATGAGACAGTGAGAGAGACAGAGAGACAGACAGAAAATGAGATAGTGAGAGAGACAGACAGAAAATGAGACAGTGAGAGAGACAGACAGAAAATGTAACAGTGAGAAAGATAGACAGAAAATGAGTCAGTGAGACAGATAGAAAATGAGACAGTGAGAGAGACAGAGAGACAGACAGAAAATGAGATAGTGAGAGAGACAGACAGAAATGAGACAGTGAGTCAGTAAGACACACAGAAAATGAGATAGTGAGAGGCAGGCAGAAAATGAGACATTGAGAGAGAGAGAGACAGACAGACAGAAAACGAGACAGCAAGAGAGACAGACAGAAAATGAGACAGTGAGAGAGACAGAGAGACAGACAGAAAATGAGATAGTGAGAGAGACAGACAGAAAACAAGACAGCAAGAGAGACAGACAGAAAATGAGACAGTGAGAGAGAGACAGACAGAAAATGAGACAGTGAGAGAGAGTACAAGAAAGACACACCGACAGAAAATGAGACACTGTGCAACGGTGTGTATACAGTACTGTTCAAAAGTATTGGCACCCCCTTTTTTTTTTAAGTACAAAATTTACGAATAATTTTTATTTGATGACTCCTGCATTCTCGGTCCGTACAAACCCATGGTAGATTTCCAAACTTTAGAAATGAAATGTGACAGAAAAATGTTTGTATGTCAGGAAAGAAAGCAGCAGATTAGATCAGAGGGAAAAAAAATCATGAAGTCTTATAAGAAATAAGAAAAAAAATAAGGAGCAAGCAAGTGTCCAGAAGAACTGTGGCTGGTTCTGCAAGATCCTCCATCAAACATACAGCTCCAATAATTCCCTCAGAAAACTGCACTCATTGTCCAAGTAGGAACTGAAAACCTCCAGAATGACCCTCGTCACGGTAAAATGCCCACTGAGTTGTGAACATGGTTTGTCGTGTGTGGTTGGAAACACCTTTACACAGCACACACACTGGTGTTTCTGTGACGGAAGACTGAGCGAACCTGACTGTGAATGAAAGCTACGTATTATTGAACATCGTTGATTATTTTCCCTGTAGGTTGGTGTGCAGCAAGAGTGAGCAGTTTGAACACAGGCAGGCGTGTGTGTGTGTGTGTGTGTGTGGAGGAGTTGTGGGCTGTGTGCCTCTTAAAAACGTGCCGCTTTATTCAGACAGATAAGACTAAGCGGAGTGCTTGGTGAAAACACACACACACACACACACACATACACACACACACATCTCTGGTTTGTCGCCAGTCTCTAATGGTTTTGTGTTTATCCTCATGGTATCTGCTCTTTCCACTGTGAGCTTCCTTGACTGGAATCTGCACCCTTGATGTGTGTGTGTGTGTGTGTGTGTGTGTGTGTGTGTGTGTGTGTGTGTGTGTTGCGTGAGAGAGAGCGGTGTGTTCACTCACAGCATCCGAAGTTTGTCAAACACCACGGCATAAAGACGCCATGCTGCCGTATAATGGAGTGATGGCAAGGTGTGATTGCGTGTGTGTGTGTGTGTGTGTGTGTGCCATTATTATATAACTGATGCAGACGTAATAATGGCAGTCTGGCAGCGGTGATTATGAGTCATTTACAGATCATTGGCGGTTCTGCATTATTTACTGTCGAATCCAGAAAATGACTATTTTTCTTTGGTTTTATTTTTTTTTATTATTTTTATCTTTCCCCCTTTCACATTTATGCTGTGAACATTTGTCGGAAAGCAACAAATTCGACTGTATTTTATCCTGAAAATGAAACGGATTCTTTAACAATTGCTTAAAATATATTTTCGGCCTAAAAATAAAAGAATAAAATATGATATAATCTGGTTCTCTCTCTCTCTCTCTGTCTTTCTCTCTCTCTCTCGCTCTCTGTGTGCATGATATGCTGCTAACTTTAGCATGGCCTGGCTGAAGGGTCTTCCCCAAACCTGATGGTATTATTTGACTGCGCTCAAAATAAAAGCAGCGCCAGTGGACAAAACTGTCCAAACATGGACGTCCTCACATCTCTACTTAGCAGGAACGGCGGTTTAATTGAGTCATTTGTTTTCGTCTCGCGGGAAAAATAAAAATAACAGTGTGAGCGAGTGTGGAGAGAGAGAGTTTGTGTTAGAATGTGTGTGTGTGTGTATGTGTGTGTGTGTGTTGGGGGGAAAAACAGAAGCGTATCGTTCAGCAGCCTGTAATTTGGGGGATCGGCTTCTCCTGATTAACGGTGAGGTTTCCTCCTGTCTCCCAGTGTGTGTTTATGCAGCTCTGTGTATGTATAGTGTGTGTGTGTGTGTGTGTGTTCGCCATTGTTTTTCCCAGAGTCAATCATACAGACTTGTTGAACTTGTGTGTGTGTGTGTGTGTGTGTGTGTGTGTGGGCAAGATAGGTGGGGAGTTGAGGGGGGTCGGTTGTTCCACAAGGTCCTAAAGTTCTCAAATCATGATTACAGGTTGAGCTCAGACATGTGTGGAGAACCAAAAGAGAGAAAGACAGCCAGCAAAAGTGAAATGAGCAGAGAGAGACAGAAAATGAGAGAGAGAAAATGAGACAGTGAGAGAGAGAGATGAGAGAGGGACAGAAAATGAGTCAGTGCACAAGAGAAAGAAAGAGCAAGACAGAGAGAGAGAGAGAGAAAACATGAGAGAGCGCAAGAGATACAGACAGACAGAAAATGAGACAGTGAATGAGAGAAAGAAATAAAGAGAGACAGACATACAGACAGAAAATGAAACAAAGACAGAGAGAGAGAGATACCAAGAGAGACAGATAGATTGACAGTGAGAGACAAAAAAAAAGACAGAGAGACAGAACCCTTCATGGAAAACAGAATTGTTCTTGTCGATTGCCAGTCACCAGGCCAAAAGCAACAACAGCTGGCTTCTTCTCTTTCTTTCTCTCTCTTTTTTCCCTTTTACCATCTATTGTTCTTGCGGCCTCCATTGAACTCAACTCTAGAACTGTATCTCCATGCAACGATATCTGTCTGTGTGTCCATCTGTCTGTCACACTTGGGAATATAATGTGTATGGATGGACAGAATGAGGAAATCTATCTGGAAAAAAAAAAAGTCGCGCGTGTGTGTGTAAAGGGTGGGCATGCGAGTGCAAGAGAGAGAAAAAATGTATAAAGAGATGGAAAATGTAAAAAAAAAGAGAGAGAGAGAGAGAGAGAGAGTGGTAATGACTTTAACAGCTGTTAATAAATTAATTACTGAGGCGTCAGTGCTATGTCTATCTCATCAATCTATCTCGTGTGTGTGTGTGTGTGTGTGTGTGTGTGTGTGTGTGTGTGTGTGTGTGCAGAGAGAAAATCCATACAT
>JANZLB010000013.1:6321911-6333142 GCA_026167865.1 Notarius quadriscutis
GCGACTTGTCCAGGGTGTACCCCACCTTTCGCCCGTAGTCAGCTGGGATAGGCTCCAGCTTGCCTGAGACCCTGTAGGACAGGATAAAGTGGCTACAGATAATGAGATGAGATGGGAAGCAAAGAATAATATATTCATATTCAGTTACATCCCTGGGAGGCGTGCCTGATAAAATGACAACTCAATGCGTTTCTGATTCTGACCTACTGCTGCTACTCTGACTAAAAAGCCACGTATAAGAAAGATGTTTCAGGTTATATGACTTTTTCCCTGAGGCGTTTTGACCGTGTCATCTAAAGAAGAAACCAACAGGAGATCCCACTGCCAAAACTGAGAAGTCATGATTCATTAAAACACTGTAACGCCATTGAACTCGTCCTGTCCCGAATTTCCACCATGACGATCACATTTGGCGCGTTTTCGTGGCGAAAAAAAGGACGGCCAAGTACCGACTGGAAAAATGGACTAAACTCCGTATGGCTGTGGTCTTTCAATTCATGAGAGGTGTATGAAATGATTACTTTGGAAATGAAACAGATCTTTGTAAAATTGGCCACTGGCACACAACACCATGTAGCTACCATATTTGGGTCCCAAATTTTGTAATATGTCAAAATACTACAACACGATAATTTACCACTGCTAACACAGGTGGCATCGATGGTAGGATAAGGTTTGGGGCAGAGCCCAGAGGAAATACAAACTTGCTATGTCACCTTTCCTTCCTTCATAAATGCGAATCTCTCTCTCTCTCTCTCTCTCTTTCAGGTTCTCCATCTCTGAGTGGATCTGCGACAGTAATGGTCCTGGTTGATGACGTAAATGACATGGTACCACTTTTCTCCTCTTCCTCCTATCACACATCCATATCAGAGAATGCTCCAACAGGAAGTGATGTCATGCTGGTCAGTGCCTCAGATGGAGATGTGGGTCAAAATGGAGTTATTAGGTACTGTATATCCTCGTATGCATTTGAAATACCCAGTGTCGAGAAGCGACAGAGGAAATGGGGTGCCACTCATCACTTTTAGATGTTTGTGCTTTCTGGGTTTTTGGTAATATAAGACAAGCTGCACTTTTTTTCTGATTAACTCAAAAAAAAAAAATAGAGTGTGGGAACAATTGTTTATCCTGGGTTTCATTTGAATGCTCCGGTCTGGACATTGTTGAACTTTTTGTGTATCATTGTTTTATCATAATTAAATCCATTATGTCGTCCTACTTTATTTACTCTTATAGCACACATAGAATTGTATTCATGTTCACATACTCTCATACACAAACCCAACCCACTCGAAACCGTCCCACTCCCTGCTGGGGGTGAGAAGCATGCTCCAGTTCTACAAAAACACGCTAATGAGGATGATGATGGACAGTGACAGACAGACCAGCACGCAACAGGGAGTTTCAGACTGATTTCACCCTTCAGTCCTGTTACCATTAAAAGTGACCTGTTTTAAATTGTCACTAAAAGTGAAACAACACTTGAATTTTTTTTCCAATGTAAATTTAAATATTTTTTTTATTTGATAAGGCCTCTTTTTTTGTAAATCTGAAGCTGAATAGTGATATTAATAGGATCCGATTTTCTGCATCTTTTGTTAAAAAAAAAATTCCTGGAAGAATGCCTGTAAGAAATCGTCAGGTATCATTGGGTGATATACGGCAGTTACACTTTTCTCAAGAGATAGACTATATCTATATTATATAAATTACATGTGCTATACATATTAATAAATGAAATTTTCAATGTATATGAGGATTTCTATTAAGCTGTCCGCTGTTGAAAGCACTATATAAATAAAAATGAATTGGATTGAATATATTCATGCTGTATGTTGTGTTTTCATCCACAGTTATAGTCTGAGTGGAGGAGATGGGCAGTTTTCCATAAATCCTGCTACAGGGCAAATAATAACCAGTTCAATTTTGGACCGAGAAATACAGGCCAGTTATGAACTGTTGGTGGTCGCATCAGACAGTGGACTTCCGATACCCCTGTCCAGCTCAGCCACAGTTTCTGTCATTATTAACGACATTAATGATAATCCACCTCGATTTCATCATCACCCCTACGTCACACACATCCCTGCCTCTACTGCTCCAGGTAGGTGATAGAAGAATGTTGTTGAATGAATTTATTCTTACAAAAAAAAAAAAAAAAAGTGTTATTGCAAAAAGACCCAATCCCGTACAGGGATGCTAGTAATTTATGAAGAAAACATTTCTGATCTCATATGGTTGATTCTCTTTGGTATGCAGGTTCACTGGTGTTTGCCGTCACCGTAACAGATGAAGATTCAGGCTCCAATGCTCAACTGCACTATTCTCTGAGTGGCCGAAACTCTGAGAAATTCAAAATTGATCCAATCCGAGGAGCCATAACGGCCAGCGAGAAACTCACCGCCACTTCTGAAGTCACGTTTACGGTTCGCGTCAAAGACGGAGGAAGAAATCCCAAAATGGACAGTACGACTGTAACCGTCCGTTTCGTGTCAGGTGGAGACTTCCCGATCATCAGTATCAAAGAAAAAAGCTTCACTTTTCCAGAAAACCAAGCGATCGACACTGTCGTGACCAAAGTTTCAGGATCATCTACAAGAGCTGGACCATTATCATTCTACATCGCGAGTGGCAACTTGGACAACGCATTTCATGTAGACCAGCTTTCAGGAGAACTGTCCATAAAAAAGGCCTTAGATTATGAGAACATTGACAAGTACGTGCTCTGGATTGAAGCACGAGACCAAAGCTTTCCCCCATACTCAGCATATGAGAAGATTGAAATCACAGTGTTAGACATTAACGATAACAGTCCTTTGTTTGAGAAAGAACCATTTCATGCTGAGATTCTGGAGAACCTCTCACCTCAGAGAGTACTTGTGGTGTCAGCTCTTGATGAGGACAGTGGCCCTAACGGGCAGCTAGAGTACACTATCACTGATGGAAACAAGGAAAATAGCTTTAGTATCAATCGGGCCACGGGAGAAATTCGCACCACTCGACCCTTGGACAGGGAAAAGGTCGCTCAGTATATCTTGAGGGTGAAAGCTACAGACCGTGGTCCATCACCAAAAGGCACTGCAGTCAAAGTCATCATTAATGTTCTGGATGTGAATGACAACGCTCCAAGATTTTCAAAAATTTTTAGTGCTACAGTACCAGAAAATGCACCAGTGGGTTACACGGTCACCCGCGTGACAACTACTGACGAGGACGCAGGTGCCAACGCCGTTAGCCGCTACGCTATTGGCGACACGAGTCTTCCCTTTAGCATCAACCCGAGCACAGGAGACATAACCATAAGCAGGCCTCTGAACAGAGAGGACACTCATCATTACATCGCCAAAGTCTCTGCTCATGATTCGGGCTGGACCGTTAGCACTGACGTCACTATATTTGTGACTGACATAAATGACAATGCTCCTCGATTTAGCAGGCCATCCTACTACCTTGACTATCCTGAATTCACTGAGATTGGGTCAGTAGTCACTCAAGTCTCTGCCACAGACCTTGATGAGGGATTTAATGGTAAAATATTCTACCTCATTCGGTCTCAGTCTGAATACTTTCGCATTAATTCGAGCACTGGGGAGATATTTATCAAGCAGCAACTCCGATATCAAAATTCAACTGGCCACAGTAATGTTAATTTAAACAGGCATAGCTTCATTGTAACAGCATCTGACAGAGGTGTCAAACCTTTGATGAGCGAAACCACAGTGATTGTAAATGTAATCGACAGTAATGATAATCCTCCCATATTTGAGTCATCCTCCTATTTCACCCCAGTCACGAAGAGCGTCAAAGTTGGCACCAAACTCATCAAAGTCACAGCACATGACAAGAAAGACTACGGTGTCAACTCTGACATCGAGTATGGAGTATCAGGAGGCAACGGATCAAGTAAATTCCGTTTGGATAAGCAGACTGGGTGGGTCACTGTTGCCTCTTCTCTTGCTTCTGACGTTAATAAAGTTTATCTGCTTGAGATAACAGTGAGAGATAAAGGGTCCCCACCGCTTTCAGATAAAGCTACTCTTAAAATTGCTGTTACAGAAGAAAATCATCACACTCCAGAGTTTTCTCAAAGCCAGGTGACTGCCACCGTCTCTGAAAGCCTGACTGTTGGTACAGCAATCCGCACTCTTTCTGCAAGAGACAAAGACAAGGACAAACAGATGAACGGACTCATTACATATGGCATTTCTTCAGGCAACGATGATGGCCTGTTTTCCGTCAACAGTAAAACAGGGGTCTTGTCCTTGGCTAAACCTTTGGACTATGAGAAAAAACAAAAGCATGAGCTGAGAATATCAGCTACAGATGGAGGATGGATAGCCAAGACCAGCTACGTTACAGTAAATATCCACGTTACTGATGTGAATGACAATCCACCGGTGTTCGACCCTGATGAGTATTTCCCTGTTGTGCAGGAAAATGTGCCAAGCGGTACCATTGTGGTTAAAATGAACGCCACAGATAAAGACACTGGCCCCAACGCTGTTTTGGCTTATGTCATCCAGTCCTCCGACAGTGACCTTTTCATCATAGATCCCAACACGGGTGTCATCACGACACAAGGTTTTCTCGACTACGAGGCCAAACAAGTATATCATTTAACCGTCAAAGCGTTCAACATTCCTGACGAAGAACGCTGCAGCTTTGCGAATGTTAACATTCAACTCAAAGGAGCCAATGAATACGTTCCTCGTTTTGTATCTAAGCAATACTACTTTGAGATTTCAGAGGCTGCACCCAAAGGCACCATTGTCGGGGAGGTATTTGCAAGCGATAGGGACTTGGGACAAGACGGTGTTGTTTATTACTTGATTTTTGGTAGAAGCAGGAGAAAAGGTTTTGGCATCAACAAAAACACTGGCCAGATCTATGTCACAGGACCTCTTGATCGTGAAAAAGAAGAAAAAATCTCTTTGAAAGTCCTTGCCAAAAATGCAGGCAGTATAAGAGGGGCCGATATCGATGAGGTGTTTGTGAATATCACAATTCTTGATGCCAATGATCCTCCAGTGTTTACCCAAGAGTTATACGATGTTCAAGTGAGCGAAGGGCTCTCACCTGGAGGTCTCGTCACCTTTGTGAGTGCCGAGGATTCGGATTCTGTGCCAAGCTGGAGCAGATTCACCTACTCCATTGCTGCTGACTACGAATCACCTGCCTTTACGATCAACCCACAAACTGGACAGGTTTCTGTGGCAGCTGAGCTAGATCGTGAGACCACACCCGTGTACAACTTGACCTTGCTGGCTATAGACTCTGGCTCACCCGCAGCTACCGGTACTGCCACTTTGATTGTAACTCTAGAGGACATTAATGATAATGGGCCCACATTAGTGACCATGAGTGGAGAAGTCATGGAAAACCAGAGAGCAGGAACAGCAGTGATGACCCTCAGGGCCACCGATTCAGATCTGGCACCAAATCAAGGTCCTTTCTCCTACAGTCTGCTTACAACATCAGTTGCAACTTATTTCACCTTAACCTCATCAGGGGACCTTAGCACCAGTCGGGAAATAGACCGAGAACAGATCAGTGATTTCTACCTTCCTGTGATCATCAAAGATTCTGGCATTCCTCAGATGTCTTCCACAGGCACCATCCATATCAAAGTTAATGACCAGAATGATAACCCGTCTCAGCCTCGTTCTGTTGAGATTTATGTTCATTATTTTGGCAACATGTTTCCTGGAGGGTCCCTCGGGATTGTGAAGCCTCAGGATCCAGACATACAGGACACATTCCATTGCACCTTGATCCCCCCTGTTGCCAGCCTTTTTAGTATTCCCAAAGGAACCTGTGACCTCAGTTCAAATTCCCGATCCACAGATGGAACTTTTGACCTTTTAGTGCGCAGCAGTGATGGTGTACATGGTGCTGTCAACAGCAATGTGCGTGTTTTCTTTATTGGGTTCAGCAATGCTACGGTGGACAACAGCATACTGATCCGTCTCAATTCCCAAAGTATCAGCAACTTCCTTAATCACCACTACCTCAGTTTCTTGCGTATCGCAAACTCGCAGCTCGCAGGTCTTGGTACTGGAGTTCAGCTCTATGGAGCATTTGAGTTGAACAACCAGACCTTCCTCATGGCAGCTATCAAACGTGGTCATGGACAGTATGTAAACCCAAGTGGCGTGACTACTTTTTTCCAGAGTATCAAAGAAGCGTTGCACAGACAAAGTGGCGTTAAAATAGATTCTGTGGACCATGACCCCTGTACTAACAACCCTTGCCAGAATGGCGGCAGCTGCAAACGGCGCCTTGGTGTCAGACCAGACATGATGACTGTCGAGAGCGTCCCGATCATTCTCGTCTCAAATCGCCCCCTACAGCCCTATGTCTGTAATTGCAGACCAGGATATGCTGGTAGTCTGTGTGAAACCGACATCAATGAGTGTCTTCCATCACCTTGCCACAATGGAGGAACCTGCCATAACCTTGTAGGTGGCTTTTCATGTTCCTGTCCGGAAGGTTTCACTGGCATGGCGTGTGAAAGGGATGTCAATGAGTGCCTGTCTAATCCATGCAAGAATGGGGCACTGTGCCAAAATTTCCCCGGTGGCTTCAGCTGCCTTTGCAAATCAGGATTTGCAGGTATAGTACAACATGTCGTCTAGATCTTATGAGCAACACCTTTTACGCGATTGGTCAAGTCACTGCATATTATCTTTTCACACAAATATCGCAAAGTTTTGATCCAAGAGAAATATTTGCTTCTGAGAAATTGGAGAGGTGTTGTAACTCTAGCATTCAGTCACGACTGCCAAAAAACAATTGCTGTTAGGGTTACGGGTTGGGGGGTATCAGCATAAACATGATACATATCAACTTGTCATGTTTATGTTAAAGTAAATGGGATGACACGGTTTGACCCTAATAAGGACACAACTACGGGCTGACCTGAAGTGCACTTGAGTCAAGTTTCACTACCTGCTTTCTGTGGATTCAAGCCTTTCCATGTTTATGCTTTGAAGAGCTATGTAAGTTAAGAGTTCATTTGGCAAACTGCTTAATGGAGTCTTGAAAGGGAAAATACTTTAACAATGCTTTTCTGTGAACTGTTGAATGTAGCAAGGATCTGAAAAGTGATCTAATTAGAATGGTTGCTGTCGTGTCGACACACAATGGCGTAGATTAACCCCTACTAAATGTAACGGCTAGTTGAAGACTTAATAAATGTAACTGAGCAAGTGTGGAAAGAGAGCGAATGCGTTTAACTGTTTACGATAACATTACATTTGAATCAGCTCTGTTTGGGCAGCTGCTGCCTGTAGCTTTTGGAAAGGCCTCTTCATATGGAGCTACAGCAGACGGTTTGTTTCTGGCACGCTCAAGCTTTGAGTCATTATTGTCCTATTTTATTATGACCATAATAAATGATTGTGAGCATTCATGTCTGAGGCCCCAGATAAATGGGGGCTGCAGAAGTATTACACCTATTGACTTACAGTAGTTTGCCTGCCCTCCTGCTGAACCCCCAACTTCCTGTTTTTTAGGTCCAATTGTAGGGAAGGAATTAATGTCCCTCAAGCTTTTTGTCTTACATTTCTGCAACCATGGAGAGCAAATCGATTCTTAGTTCTGCGCATTCATGAATTTGCATGTTCGCTGCCATCTTGTATTGATCACAGTCTGTTTATTTTGTTCGTCCCATTGTGTCATGTTCATGTTATTGGCCTCCCAGATCTCGTGAAGATAGGCTATGTATGTTGAGTTAATGCTGTCATGACAGGTATACGCTTTCACCCCCTATTCTTTTAGACACTTGGGTGCATTTACAAGGTGAGAGCCTTTCAGAATTGTTTTGGCTGAGGAGGTTGAAGTAGACCAGAAGTAGAGAGAGAGTGCAAATGCACAAAATCCCCTGTTGGTTTCTGGGAGCCCCATACATGAACAGCCCTTCACCATATGCCTATGTCATCCTCACCTCATTCATTTTCATTTGTGTTGTTTCATGAACTCAGGGAAAACCTGTGACTCCCTCATCAATTACTGTGAGTGTAACCCCTGTTTCAATGGAGGCTCCTGCCAGAGCCGTGTGGAAGGCTATTACTGTCACTGTCCGTTTGGTAAGTCATCATTCCAGCTGCAAAAGCCAGGTGTTTCAGGCTTGTTCTTGAGCAGTGTTTATCAGACATGGCCATGATTCAGGCCATACTGGAAAACATCAACATCCACGAGAAGTGAAAAACCCATGTGTGAAGAATGTAATGTGTCATGTCATTTTTGTTTAAATTCCCAAAATCATCTGATGTTGGGGAACGTTTGTTTGTCACTGTGTGCGCATAACGCTTGGATTCATGTAAGAAAGAGATGCAAAGTCATCATACCAGTTGAAGAAATAGTCATATCAATGTTATTTGTATCGTACTTTTAACAGCAGACACTGTCGCAAAGTAGCTTCGCAGAAATCATTATTTCTTCCTGTTTTACAGGCGTTTTTGGAAAACATTGCGAGCTTAACAGCTATGGATTTGAAGAGCTGTCTTATATGGAGTTCCCAAGTTTGGATCCCAACAATAATTATATTTACATTAAGTTTGCCACGCTGAAAGAAAACGCCCTGATCATGTACAATCATGACAACCAGACTGGTGATAAAGCTGAGTTTCTGGCACTGGAGATCTCCGAAGGTCGGATAAGGTTTTCCTTTAACCTGGGCAGTGGCACCTACAAGCTCATGACGATGGTTCGAGTTTCAGATGGTCAGTTCCACACGGTCATAGCCAGGAGAGCTGGAATGGTAAGTCATGTGTAGGTTTGGAAAATTACATCCAACCATGGTTGTAAGCCATCTAGATAATTTTGAAACGTCTACTCAGAAATGTCTACGAGCTCTCAAGAGGCCATTGGGAAACTATTGAAGCTCTGTAGATGAGTGGAAACATGTCTTAATCATCATAAAGATTGTGCAGAACTTGTCCACTGTCCTTGACCGCTATTACCAGACAGTGGACATCATTTTTTACTCTATGATTTTCTCTTAAAAATATTACAATCGGTGCAAAGCCAGTCTGATGTAACGTGAACCTGCATTGGGGGAAGCTGAGTGTGAAAGATATGGAGGTTGTTCTAACATTGAAATAAAACACTCATCAAATGGCTGACAACACTTGCTCAACTTGTTCCTTCTTGTGGTTCGTCTTGACCAGCAATCACGTTCGAGCTCTTTAATATTTGAAGATTCCTTCAGATTCTTTGCATTTATCTTGTAGATTTTTGAATCGCATCAAACAAAAGCCGGAAACTTGATCGGTCAGTTTGCTTTGGTGAAATGTGAGATGAAGTCTGTCATCACCATTGGGCTTCCAGGAGAATAGCAGAACCTACAAAAATGATAACCTTGAGGTTTCTGAGATGGCTGGTACTGTGAAACAAATGCAAGTTGGTGCGATTTGTATGTGCGACGGTTCTAAATCTGGTCTGAAGATTATTGTGGAGTGAAAGATTAAAAACTGAGCTTTCAGCACATCCCGATGGAGGTGTAAAGAACACCCAATCTGTGTGTTTGGAAAAGTTGTTGTGGGTCATTTCGATGGGTCTGTGTGTGTTTTTTTGGACATGGATTTTGAGCAGATGTTAAAGTCATAAGCAACCCTTGGTTGTCCCTCTGCGCTTAAGGTCGAACTATGTGAGTCAAGGCTACTTTTGTTTAGTTAAGACGTTCCAGTTTCTGCCCGGAGGCAGCTGCTGACTTTTTTATTGCCCTGTTATGACTTAATGTTCCCTCATTTCTACCAAGGAGAGAAGATACAATCAGGGGTTACAAAACCAGCCAAATAATGGCACCTTTTTAAAGAACGTATCCAAACGGTACCACTGAAATGGCACTGTGGCTGAGTTGGTTGAAGAGTCTGCCTATTAAAAAGGAAATCCTGGGTTTGAATCCCAGTAGTGCTTTTCCTTTCTGAAGTTTGCCCCAGGGCAACTAAAGACAGGGCCTCAAGTTTTTTTTTGGGCAGTAGAACTTGAGTGGTTAAGACTTATTTAAGCCCCAGCATTGCCAAGATGTCAACGGATGGGAAAAGACATAACTTTGTCGTGAAAATTGTTGGTGGCAAGTTTCCTTTTATATGTAGACCAGTAAGTTAGGCAACAAACATGTTTGGAAGAAATGGAAGTTGTATGTGCCCCAGCTGGATTCATTTTAGAAAAGAGAGCTCACAAACACACACATGCACGTACACACTCTCTTTCTCTCTCTCTCTCTCTCTCTCTCTACTGTGCAATAAGAGTCTGTGTTGTATAAAAACAAACTTCATATAATCTTCAATCTTAAAACAACACAATTTTCTAATAGTCTGAAACAAGAGCTCGGTTATTTTTACGTCGCACTATGTCTGGGATTCGTCGCCTTTCTATACTGTACATCTTCGGGGTCCAAGTCTTTGCCTTTCAAATCTTAACGAATGTGATTCTGTCGACTTGGAGAGCCAATTGTAGATCAGTACGCTTGCTGTGCGAGGTCTTTCTTTGCGGCCAAGGTTCTTTGAAGTGTAGAGCCGCAGTAATAAAAAGCCCAGATGGTCGAGCCATGCGGTAACTCAACTGTATCAGTGTACACCAAAGCTGCAGAAGACAAATGCGTCTTGTTTCCATCGTTGGTTTATTTTCTCGCAGCCGTATTTCACTCGCCCAAGCCACAGCTCTGCGTTAACGATTAGGAACGGGGGCTTTTTGCGGGTTTTTGCTGTGTTTACCCAGAGGCCTGTGTGGGCGCCAAGTATCGCCCCCTGTTTTTCAACACCTTTGCGCTCTTTCCATCTCTCTTGCCACGACAGTCTTTCCTCCCTCTGTTCATAAACCACAGAGTTGTGGGTTTGGACACAATAGCAGTGAGGAGCCATAGTGTGTTTGTTTAACAAGAGAGAGGAATGATGTTTCTATTTAACTCACTGTAACTCTTTATTTCATTCACAACAATTCTGCCTGATCTCATTTCTCCTCATGTGAACTTTTAGTTTGGGGTCTTCTCAGTTTAGAAGGATAGAAGAAATAGGAAACTCCGAGCAGCCATGTTAGCTAACGCTTTATACGGTCTGTGCTAGCACGGTTTGCGTTGTTTATCTTTATCCAGTGGCAACTATGACAGTAAGAAGGATGCAAAGGAAAAGAACATCCTCGCAGCCATGATCATCTCATCTCATTATCTGTAGCCACTTTATCCTGTTCTACAGGGTCGCAGGCAAGCTGGAGCCTATCCCAGCTGA
>JANZLB010000013.1:7078837-7090635 GCA_026167865.1 Notarius quadriscutis
GCCGGCCACGGGGCTCGAACCCGGACCTTCTTGCTGTGAGGCGACAGTGCTAACCACTACACCACCGTGCCACCCTGTGAAAATGAATCATCTTCATTAAATACTTTAAAAACCTGATCAGGGTCGCTGTGGTTTAAATGATTAATTTGTTCATATTTTAGATAAGAGAACCAGATAAAATTGTTGGAAAAGATTGTGGGTGGGTACAAACAAACAAACAAACAAACAAAAACATTCATGCATCGACAATACTTCCAAAAGCAAGAACAAATAAACAAAACACTTCTTAAATTGTGTAAAGTGTGTTATTATACACAGAGTATATGATCGCACAAGTCAATATGAGGTGTTAAAGCTCCTAAATACTCAAGTGCAAAAGTCTGTGCACCCCTTGGATAAAAATAAAGAAGAGATGGAATGTAATTTATCACAGGATATTTGTTACTGTTGTGCTTTTAGCATTAGAAACAGCAAAAATAGTCAAATAGTGAAACCGTGTTTTGAATCGTCAGAGATAATCCGGGTCAAGAGTGGAATCTGATTGAAGTTTGAGTTCTGTGCATTGCAGTAAGCCAGCAGACTGACAGCAGGAACTTATTTCACTTGGTTACGTGAGGATGTAGTTCATCTGCAACTGAAATAACGTGTTCAGAATTCTCGTCATATCACAGGCAGGCGTGGTAATCAAAAGTAAATCCTGTTTGATCCAAACAGTCTGGAAAAGGTCAAAATCAGGGGTGAAGAGAGATGACGAGGAGACGACTGCATCTCAACTAAGCCACTGAGCAGATATAAGCCAGCCTTTGGTTTTTTTTTTCTCTCTTAAGAAGATAAAAAAGACAAAAAAAAAAAATCAACACGGCTTGTCATGTTACTGAGAAACCACAAAGTGTGAACTCGTCTGTCCTGAAGATGTTCAATGTGCTACAGCGTTACCGCTGACTGTTACACAACCTCCTTCCTTCTGTAAACGTGAAATAAGCATTTCCATATAAAGAGATCATATCAGTGAAAACACACGTTTTGTAATCCGTTTATCTGGAGCGTCCTCTGTACAAGTCCCTGTGAATGAGTTGTTACTATAGAAACCACAGCTTATTGTGAAGCGGAGCTGAACTCACACACACCCGGTGTGTCCATGAGAAATTCTGCGAGTGTGTAGATTTGAGATACAGCATCGCTGGTTTAAAGGACTTTTGCATAATTTTAAAGCGTGTTTTGGTATTTTCAGGGTAAATCTAGTCGTGCGGCTGCTACTTTTTATGACTTAAAGACAATTCACAATGATGATGTTTGGGGAGGTTTCACATTTTCAGCCTTGATTAGGACAGTATAATAAAAAAAAACTGTAGCAAGTAAAAAAGTATAGTAAAAGATTAACAAGGTTAATCGAGGTAAAAGTGAAAGAAATACTCAGTATTTGAGGAAACGCGACCCCTGCTGGCTGGGAGAGTGCTTCTTGGGTGTGAATGTTAAATTGTGTTAACTTAAACACCAATGGGGCGGCACGGTGGTGTAGTGGTTAGCACTGTCGCCTCACAGCAAGAAGGTTCTGGGTTCAAGCCCAGAGGCCGGCGATTGCCTTTCTGTGTGGAGTTTGCATGTTCTCCCCATGTCTGTATGGATTTCCTCCGGGTGCTCCGGTTTCCCCCAAAGACATGCAGGTTAGGATAACTGGTGACTCTAAATTGACTGTTGGTGTGAATGTGAGTGTGAATGAATGATTGTCTATATGTTATCACCCTGCAATGACCTGGCAACTTGTCCAGGGTGTACCCCGCCTCTCACCCATAGTCAGCTGGGATAGGCTCCAACTTGCCTGCAACCCTGCACAGGATAAGCAGCTACAGATAATGGATGGATGGATGGATGGATGGGTGCGGCACCGATCTCCGTTTCGATAGCCCTTGGCTTTTCACCTCTACAGCTAGGGTTACAGTGGGGGGCTAGTCCTCTGGTAACTGCAAGAGTTTGACTTCCCCACTTGTATCTGTATTGCAGCATGTCTTGCCAGATGGTAATAGGTACCATTTTTATGATGGTCTTTGGTATGACCCGACCGCGAGTAGAACTCGCAATTGCCCGGTCGAGAGGCAGACACGCTAACCACAAGGCCAACTCCCGGTCGCATGAGATAGTGGTGCAGCATGAATTAGCAGTAAATTGACTCCAGCAAACCTAAATCATGCTGCATGATTCTTTTAAATACTCTCCTCCTTCAAATTTTGCAGTCTGAAAGCACTGTACATTCTACTTAAGTCATCTTACTTTTTAAAAAATGTATGCAAATGATTATTTACAGTGTATTTGTGAGGATAACATCCAACTCCTGTTCCACTCGGTTTTTTATGCCTGTTGGTTTGCATTATTTTTTTTTAATTATGTGAACTAATTATATTTTACAGTTAGGGAAATTCCTAAATATACAGTACCAGATGAAAGTTTGGACACCCCGACTCATTCATAAGTTTTTCAGTATTGTGACTATTTTCTACACTGTAGAACAATACTGAAGACATCAAAACTATGAAATAACATATGGAACATATATGGAATTATGTGGTCAACAAAAACGTGTTAAAGAAACAAAATGTTTGATTTTTTAGATCCTTCAACATAGCTAGTGTTTACCTTGATGACAATTGGCACACGATTGGCATTATCTGAACCAGCTTCATGATGTAGTTACCTGGAATACTTTTCAATTAACAGGTGTGCCTCATCAAAAGTTAATTAGTGGATGAATTTCTTGCATTGTTAATGTGTTTGGGATCAAACAGTAAATGGTAAAGAATAAAAATACAGTAAACAACCATATTCGACAACAGCATCATTGTCATTGGTCGAGCGCACTCGGATAAACTTGATCATCCGTCACGATCCATCATCATTGCTGGGAGATTGGTTGGTTGGCACCCAGTGTCTGAACAGAGTTGATCAATATATGTTGTCGTGGGACGACCCACATGAAGATGGCCATGCTGGGGGGTCCAAAGAGTTCTTGGGGGAGAAACAACTCCGACCAGGCGGGTCCCCTGGGTGGCAGATAGGGGAAGGACCTTTGGAGGTTAGCTGTGAGATATTGAAATAAGCAGCCCCAGACCAAATCACGGGTGGCCCTTTGGCAAGGCCTAGCACCCGGCAGCCACCCTTGCCAGGGTTACGGTGAAGACTCTTGGCTTTTGGATGGTTTTACCACGGCCATTGGAATGCAGGATGGTTTGTAGGGTGTTTGGAAAAGCAATGCAAAACAGTTTTTGGATTCTCACCTCCCTTCGCAGAGCGAATTTCTGCATGCCAGCATAACTCGGTCTGGGAAACCCGTCAGTGTGACTGACACGACAACCTATCGATAGGACTGGCGACTTGTATTGATCTGTATTACTTGCCATCGAAAGATAATCGACAACTGCAGTAATCCATATCCTGTCAAGAACCGCTCAATGAAGGAAAGAAAAATGACATCCATCATTGCCTGAAGACATAAAGTGTCTTTTCATGAACAAAAATAAAGAAAAAAGATTAAATTTGAAGCTGTGTCCAAACTTTTGACTGGTATCGTAGATTTACTCATTGATAGTTATGTTTTATATTGTGGAAGGACGACAAATCAAGTTAGCTCTGATTATCACTGCAACTCTAAACAGTCATTCTCTCACCCGCCTCTTGATGTTGATAAGTCAAGCCATGCAGCGAGTCATGTTACTCGGAAACCACAATGACTTTCACCCTGCTGACTTTCCTTCAATCTATGTCTGATTAATTACAAAATGACAAGCTGGTGACAGAATGACTGTTTAGAAGTGCAATCACGTAAATGAGAACAGGAACTAACATGCATTGCACGATGGAATTCTGGACCTTTGGTGCAAACGGTTTTGGGCAATTTTTGTTTTGTTGGGCCTACACAGGGTCCTTGAAATCACCCCACCGCCACCGCCCCACAAGCAAAGTGTCTGATAACTATCAGTTTTGATTGACATTATCAGTTCGGTAAACTGATCTCTCTTCACAACTGAGACTGTGTGTGTCTGTGTGTGTGAGACACTGTAAGAGACAGCACTAACACACACACACACACTCTCTCACACTCTCTTGTTCCCGAGAAAACTCCTGCTGTCATCATACACCATTCTGTGTGTGTGTGTGTGTGTGTGTTTCAAACACATTTATATGGAAACCAGGGAAGGGTGGCGAGTTTCACCAAAAATTCTCCCAAATTATATTGTTATACGCTGTCACCTTCTTCATATACACACATTTTAGGTTTATACACTTAATACAGTGTGTGAGAGTTGGCACTAGGATTCAGAGAGAGAGAGAGAGAGAGAGAGAGAGAGAGAGATGAGAGAGATAGATAGGGAAGAAGTGATAACATCTCATATCATCAGGGAAAAATTACACAGGTTATTCTATTACACATGACATTCACAGACAGAGATAGACAGAGACAGAAATATAGTCAAAGAGAGGGAGAGACGGAGAAACAGAGAGAGAGAGAGAGAGTTTTATGCATTATGTCCTGGCTCGACAGTTAATTAGCTTTAGCTTTATGAGAATAGTAAGACGCTCTGCTTTGACATTTTTTCCCCTTCGACAGAGTGAAACCACATGTTTATTTTCCATTCCTTATTTGTAAAAATGATCATTTATGTTAAATGCTATAAATACAGTATATTCACATAAATAATGTAATCACTTCTTTATTGTTTTCCATTTATAATCCTGTATGTAAAACCAAATCTGAAAACATACCAGTTAATTAATCAAATTTGGTTTTCTCTCATTCATATAATAATAATAATAATAATAATAATAATAATAATAATAATAATAATAATAATAATAATCACACAAATATATTCACATACTCCAAATAAATATTGACTATGCTATCCAGTTTACTTGGACGAGGCATCCTTTTTTCATTCTATCATAAAAAAATTATTTAATAAACCACAGTTTTATTAACAAGAAGCCATATTTGTAAATTTGTAAAGTAAACTGATAGTTTAGCATAGTCTTTTTAATTATATGTATATTCACATTGATTGATAGATGAAGCATTTGGCATAATACATTTGCATAGATAATGGCAACTAAATAAAAAAACATAATACATCTTTATTTAACAGAAATAAAAAAAAAATTAATGCACCTTGCTGTAGAAAGATTTTTTTGAAATACAAAAAATAAAACTCTACTGCTGTATAAAAAAATATAAATATAAATTTAGCTTATACAACGTAGCATAAATGTATTTGAGCAGTCACTGGCTCAGTATAACTATAAAAGCCAAGAATTTACAATGTTTAAAACGGGGAGTAAATTATCAAAAGTGCTATAACGGAAGCATTCAGTTTTATCAGCAACTAGCAAAGTCCTTACATGGAGCCAGCTAGCAAGAATACTGACTGTTTAGCTGGTTATCACCAGCTTTGTTGGAGGAGGTTATGTTTTCACCTTTGTTTGTTTGTTCCCAACATAACTCAAAAAGTAGTGAATGGCTTTGGATGAAACTTGGAAGAAAGGTGGGCAATCAGCCAAGGAACAATTGATAAAATTTTGATGCAAATCTGGATTTGTATATGGATGCAGGATCCAGATATGTATGCAGATCCAGTATTTTTGTGTATTTTCCCAATGTATCTCAACAAGTAATGAAGGGATTTGTATGAAATTTGGAGGAAAGGTGGGCCCTGAGCCGGGGAACAATTGAGTAGATTTTGATGCAAATCTGTATATATTATATATATATATATATAAATATAATATATACAGATATTATATTATTATCTGTATAACTTTTATAAATTATTATAACTTTTAGAGTTACGTTGGGAACGTACACAATAATACTGGATCTGCATACATATCTGGATCCTGGATCCATATATATATATATATGGATCCAGGATCCAGATATGTATGCAGATCCAGTATTATTGTGTACGTTCCCAACGTAACTCTAAAAGTTATAATAATTTATAAAAGTTATACAGATAATAATATAATATCTGTATATATTATATTTATATATATATATATATAATATATACAGATTTGCATCAAAATCTACTCAATTGTTCCCCGGCTCAGGGCCCACCTTTCCTCCAAATTTCATACAAATCCCTTCATTACTTGTTGAGATACATTGGGAAAATACACAAAAATACTGGATCTGCATACATATCTGGATCCTGCATCCATATACAAATCCAGATTTGCATCAAAATTTTATCAATTGTTCCTTGGCTGATTGCCCACCTTTCTTCCAAGTTTCATCCAAAGCCATTCACTACTTTTTGAGTTATGTTGGGAACAAACAAACAAAGGTGAAAACATAACCTCCTCCAACAAAGCTGGTGATAACCAGCTAAACAGTCAGTATTCTTGCTAGCTGGCTCCATGTAAGGACTTTGCTAGTTGCTGATAAAACTGAATGCTTCCGTTATAGCACTTTTGATAATTTACTCCCCGTTTTAAACATTGTAAATTCTTGGCTTTTATAGTTATACTGAGCCAGTGACTGCTCAAATACATTTATGCTACGTTGTATAAGCTAAATTTATATTTATATTTTTTTATACAGCAGTAGAGTTTTATTTTTTGTATTTCAAAAAAATCTTTCTACAGCAAGGTGCATTAATTTTTTTTTTATTTCTGTTAAATAAAGATGTATTATGTTTTTTTATTTAGTTGCCATTATCTATGCAAATGTATTATGCCAAATGCTTCATCTATCAATCAATGTGAATATACATATAATTAAAAAGACTATGCTAAACTATCAGTTTACTTTACAAATTTACAAATATGGCTTCTTGTTAATAAAACTGTGGTTTATTAAATAATTTTTTTATGATAGAATGAAAAAAGGATGCCTCGTCCAAGTAAACTGGATAGCATAGTCAATATTTATTTGGAGTATGTGAATATATTTGTGTGATTATTATTATTATTATTATTATTATTATTATTATTATTATTATTATTATTATTATTATATGAATGAGAGAAAACCAAATTTGATTAATTAACTGGTATGTTTTCAGATTTGGTTTTACATACAGGATTATAAATGGAAAACAATAAAGAAGTGATTACATTATTTATGTGAATATACTGTATTTATAGCATTTAACATAAATGATCATTTTTACAAATAAGGAATGGAAAATAAACATGTGGTTTCACTCTGTCGAAGGGGAAAAAATGTCAAAGCAGAGCGTCTTACTATTCTCATAAAGCTAAAGCTAATTAACTGTCGAGCCAGGACATAATGCATAAAACTCTCTCTCTCTCTCTCTGTTTCTCCGTCTCTCCCTCTCTTTGACTATATTTCTGTCTCTGTCTATCTCTGTCTGTGAATGTCATGTGTAATAGAATAACCTGTGTAATTTTTCCCTGATGATATGAGATGTTATCACTTCTTCCCTATCTATCTCTCTCATCTCTCTCTCTCTCTCTCTCTCTCTCTCTCTCTCTGAATCCTAGTGCCAACTCTCACACACTGTATTAAGTGTATAAACCTAAAATGTGTGTATATGAAGAAGGTGACAGCGTATAACAATATAATTTGGGAGAATTTTTGGTGAAACTCGCCACCCTTCCCTGGTTTCCATATAAATGTGTTTGAAACACACACACACACACACACACAGAATGGTGTATGATGACAGCAGGAGTTTTCTCGGGAACAAGAGAGTGTGAGAGAGTGTGTGTGTGTGTGTTAGTGCTGTCTCTTACAGTGTCTCACACACACAGACACACACAGTCTCAGTTGTGAAGAGAGATCAGTTTACCGAACTGATAATGTCAATCAAAACTGATAGTTATCAGACACTTTGCTTGTGGGGCGGTGGCGGTGGGGTGATTTCAAGGACCCTGTGTAGGCCCAACAAAACAAAAATTGCCCAAAACCGTTTGCACCAAAGGTCCAGAATTCCATCGTGCAATGCATGTTAGTTCCTGTTCTCATTTACGTGATTGCACTTCTAAACAGTCATTCTGTCACCAGCTTGTCATTTTGTAATTAATCAGACATAGATTGAAGGAAAGTCAGCAGGGTGAAAGTCATTGTGGTTTCCGAGTAACATGACTCGCTGCATGGCTTGACTTATCAACATCAAGAGGCGGGTGAGAGAATGACTGTTTAGAGTTGCAGTGATAATCAGAGCTAACTTGATTTGTCGTCCTTCCACAATATAAAACATAACTATCAATGAGTAAATCTACGATACCAGTCAAAAGTTTGGACACAGCTTCAAATTTAATCTTTTTTCTTTATTTTTGTTCATGAAAAGACACTTTATGTCTTCAGGCAATGATGGATGTCATTTTTCTTTCCTTCATTGAGCGGTTCTTGACAGGATATGGATTACTGCAGTTGTCGATTATCTTTCGATGGCAAGTAATACAGATCAATACAAGTCGCCAGTCCTATCGATAGGTTGTCGTGTCAGTCACACTGACGGGTTTCCCAGACCGAGTTATGCTGGCATGCAGAAATTCGCTCTGCGAAGGGAGGTGAGAATCCAAAAACTGTTTTGCATTGCTTTTCCAAACACCCTACAAACCATCCTGCATTCCAATGGCCGTGGTAAAACCATCCAAAAGCCAAGAGTCTTCACCGTAACCCTGGCAAGGGTGGCTGCCGGGTGCTAGGCCTTGCCAAAGGGCCACCCGTGATTTGGTCTGGGGCTGCTTATTTCAATATCTCACAGCTAACCTCCAAAGGTCCTTCCCCTATCTGCCACCCAGGGGACCCGCCTGGTCGGAGTTGTTTCTCCCCCAAGAACTCTTTGGACCCCCCAGCATGGCCATCTTCATGTGGGTCGTCCCACGACAACATATATTGATCAACTCTGTTCAGACACTGGGTGCCAACCAACCAATCTCCCAGCAATGATGATGGATCGTGACGGATGATCAAGTTTATCCGAGTGCGCTCGACCAATGACAATGATGCTGTTGTCGAATATGGTTGTTTACTGTATTTTTATTCTTTACCATTTACTGTTTGATCCCAAACACATTAACAATGCAAGAAATTCATCCACTAATTAACTTTTGATGAGGCACACCTGTTAATTGAAAAGTATTCCAGGTAACTACATCATGAAGCTGGTTCAGATAATGCCAATCGTGTGCCAATTGTCATCAAGGTAAACACTAGCTATGTTGAAGGATCTAAAAAATCAAACATTTTGTTTCTTTAACACGTTTTTGTTGACCACATAATTCCATATATGTTCCATATGTTATTTCATAGTTTTGATGTCTTCAGTATTGTTCTACAGTGTAGAAAATAGTCACAATACTGAAAAACTTATGAATGAGTCGGGGTGTCCAAACTTTCATCTGGTACTGTATATTTAGGAATTTCCCTAACTGTAAAATATAATTAGTTCACATAATTAAAAAAAAATAATGCAAACCAACAGGCATAAAAAACCGAGTGGAACAGGAGTTGGATGTTATCCTCACAAATACACTGTAAATAATCATTTGCATACATTTTTTAAAAAGTAAGATGACTTAAGTAGAATGTACAGTGCTTTCAGACTGCAAAATTTGAAGGAGGAGAGTATTTAAAAGAATCATGCAGCATGATTTAGGTTTGCTGGAGTCAATTTACTGCTAATTCATGCTGCACCACTATCTCATGCGACCGGGAGTTGGCCTTGTGGTTAGCGTGTCTGCCTCTCGACCGGGCAATTGCGAGTTCTACTCGCGGTCGGGTCATACCAAAGACCATCATAAAAATGGTACCTATTACCATCTGGCAAGACATGCTGCAATACAGATACAAGTGGGGAAGTCAAACTCTTGCAGTTACCAGAGGACTAGCCCCCCACTGTAACCCTAGCTGTAGAGGTGAAAAGCCAAGGGCTATCGAAACGGAGATCGGTGCCGCACCCATCCATCCATCCATCCATCCATTATCTGTAGCTGCTTATCCTGTGCAGGGTTGCAGGCAAGTTGGAGCCTATCCCAGCTGACTATGGGTGAGAGGCGGGGTACACCCTGGACAAGTTGCCAGGTCATTGCAGGGTGATAACATATAGACAATCATTCATTCACACTCACATTCACACCAACAGTCAATTTAGAGTCACCAGTTATCCTAACCTGCATGTCTTTGGGGGAAACCGGAGCACCCGGAGGAAATCCATACAGACATGGGGAGAACATGCAAACTCCACACAGAAAGGCAATCGCCGGCCTCTGGGCTTGAACCCAGAACCTTCTTGCTGTGAGGCGACAGTGCTAACCACTACACCACCGTGCCGCCCCATTGGTGTTTAAGTTAACACAATTTAACATTCACACCCAAGAAGCACTCTCCCAGCCAGCAGGGGTCGCGTTTCCTCAAATACTGAGTATTTCTTTCACTTTTACCTCGATTAACCTTGTTAATCTTTTACTATACTTTTTTACTTGCTACAGTTTTTTTTTATTATACTGTCCTAATCAAGGCTGAAAATGTGAAACCTCCCCAAACATCATCATTGTGAATTGTCTTTAAGTCATAAAAAGTAGCAGCCGCACGACTAGATTTACCCTGAAAATACCAAAACACGCTTTAAAATTATGCAAAAGTCCTTTAAACCAGCGATGCTGTATCTCAAATCTACACACTCGCAGAATTTCTCATGGACACACCGGGTGTGTGTGAGTTCAGCTCCGCTTCACAATAAGCTGTGGTTTCTATAGTAACAACTCATTCACAGGGACTTGTACAGAGGACGCTCCAGATAAACGGATTACAAAACGTGTGTTTTCACTGATATGATCTCTTTATATGGAAATGCTTATTTCACGTTTACAGAAGGAAGGAGGTTGTGTAACAGTCAGCGGTAACGCTGTAGCACATTGAACATCTTCAGGACAGACGAGTTCACACTTTGTGGTTTCTCAGTAACATGACAAGCCGTGTTGATTTTTTTTTTTTGTCTTTTTTATCTTCTTAAGAGAGAAAAAAAAAACCAAAGGCTGGCTTATATCTGCTCAGTGGCTTAGTTGAGATGCAGTCGTCTCCTCGTCATCTCTCTTCACCCCTGATTTTGACCTTTTCCAGACTGTTTGGATCAAACAGGATTTACTTTTGATTACCACGCCTGCCTGTGATATGACGAGAATTCTGAACACGTTATTTCAGTTGCAGATGAACTACATCCTCACGTAACCAAGTGAAATAAGTTCCTGCTGTCAGTCTGCTGGCTTACTGCAATGCACAGAACTCAAACTTCAATCAGATTCCACTCTTGACCCGGATTATCTCTGACGATTCAAAACACGGTTTCACTATTTGACTATTTTTGCTGTTTCTAATGCTAAAAGCACAACAGTAACAAATATCCTGTGATAAATTACATTCCATCTCTTCTTTATTTTTATCCAAGGGGTGCACAGACTTTTGCACTTGAGTATTTAGGAGCTTTAACACCTCATATTGACTTGTGCGATCATATACTCTGTGTATAATAACACACTTTACACAATTTAAGAAGTGTTTTGTTTATTTGTTCTTGCTTTTGGAAGTATTGTCGATGCATGAATGTTTTTGTTTGTTTGTTTGTTTGTTTGTACCCACCCACAATCTTTTCCAACAATTTTATCTGGTTCTCTTATCTAAAATATGAACAAATTAATCATTTAAACCACAGCGACCCTGATCAGGTTTTTAAAGTATTTAATGAAGATGATTCATTTTCACAGGGTGGCACGGTGGTGTAGTGGTTAGCACTGTCGCCTCACAGCAAGAAGGTCCGGGTTCGAGCCCCGTGGCCGGC
>JANZLB010000013.1:7148240-7160870 GCA_026167865.1 Notarius quadriscutis
TCCAGGGTGTACCCCGCCTTTCACCCGTAGTCAGCTGGGATAGGCTCCAGCTTGCCTGCGACCCTGTAGAACAGGATGAAACGGCTAGAGATAATGAGATGAGTTTACCAGGATGCTATGTGAAATCCCTGGGGATGGACACTTCTCGTTACTTGTTTCAGGGTTAATTATTTGTCGAAGTCAACATTCATAATAAGTGTCCTATTCCTTCGATTGCTCGTGTTCTGATTTAAGCGAGAGCGGGCGGGGGGATGTGTAAGTGAGCAGTAGCTCACGGTTGATCTTGTTTTTGTCTCCTGGTCGTAGTTCTTTTGGTTACTACCAAAGTCACCCCACCACCACCACCAAATCTTAACCGTACACATGCACTAGGCTGCATGCTGAGGGTGGTATTCCTACCATGTCCTACCTTTTTTTTTTTTTTTTTTTTCTCCCAACAGAGAGCTGTATTCTTGCACACCTCTGAATTTCCTCTCATGGGGGTCAATAAAGGAATATCTTATCTACACTTGACTACAAGTTCAAGTCCTAGAAATTTTAGAATACAAGCTCCAATTGGTTTCATGTCGCAATAATAGTTCTTTCCATCAGGAATTTGAGGTTTAGATGTATAAAAAAATGAATACTGTCCTATTTTTGGTTCTGTTTGTTTAATAGAGAAGGGAAGGACACAGAAGTGGGTGACGGGATAGAAAGCAAGGGGGGGATTCTTGAAATGTGCAGAGCAAAGTGTGGGAATGTTTACACAAGGGCCCAGGATTGGAGTTCAACTTCTAACAGCAAAGAGGAAACTAGACATTAAGTTATATAAAAGCATGAAATTTTGTAAATCATCCTGGGGTTGCGATTGTTCCGTCAACAGCAATGTGGCAACGATGTGGTCACCGTGTTTTTGTATTAGGTCACTCGCTTCTGAATGTACATGAGGAAGTAATAATAAATGTGAAGTGTTTTTTTTTTCTGTGTCATAATCTAAACCACTTCTCAGTTCAGTAAGTTCAGTATTTTCCTTCAATGTTTTTGCGCTGGTGAGAGGTGGATAACTAACTGTTTTTTCTTCTTTTCCTCCTGCACAGGGCCGACATGTCAAAACAGGACAGCTGGCGGCCATCAAGGTTATGGACGTCACAGAGGTAAAGTAATGCATCGCCCTGTTGGAGCCTTCGTCCATTAAGAGAGCAGATTTCCACTCGTCTCAGATCTGAAGTAGTATTGATGAGTTAGTCCTGGATAGAAGTCCAGCTGTACTCCGAGCTGGGTCCCCCCCCCAAGTGAGGAGTCCAGCTGCAGTTCAGTCTGTAGGTCTGAGAGAACCTCACTTTTAGTTGCGTGAGGTGTCTCAAGTCTGCTACCTTTTCAATCGTATACATAGTAGTTTGATTTGTCCGACCTCCAATGCTCCAGAGATCCAGCTACACGATTTGTTGTGCCAGCATGCTGACCTTGTGTAAACGAATTTGAGCAGGGATGAGATGTACACGGTGACTCCAGCAGATAAAGAAAACAAGACTCTTGCCCTTGCATCGGAACAAAATCACTTAAGGAAATAAAAATTGGGCACATTTTCTTACCATGCTGTTAAACACGGGCAGTGAACAGACCAAACAAAACCTGTTTTGAAAAGATGTTGCAAATCTTTTCCCTCCAAAACGGCCGACACAAAGAGCTTGGTGAGAAATCGAGCTGAAAACCTCAAATTAGAGTCAGCAGGTTAGATGTCTGAATTAAACGCTGAATAAAACGTTTATTATTAATTGCTTTTCCTGTTTAATGACTCCTGAAGTGTTTGACACGGATTTGATTCTTTGCCATCACAAATGAATCATGGAGTTTTGAAGGGTTGTAATAAAATGTTCAAAAGACGTTGAAGAGGCAAAATAACACATCGGATTGATTGATTGATTGTAGTGTTTATTTCAAATATGAAAAGCAAAATAATAAAAGAAATAAAATCAACATTTAAACATAGAAATACATATTCGAAAAGGAGTGAGTAGTAGTATAACGGACGTTATAAGTATAACGGAAAGTCCATCTAATGAACTTTCGTGGTACATACACTAGACATAGACGGTGTTTGCGTTTCTCTCGGGTACTTGCGTGCTTGACTCGCTGCCGGACAGTTTTAACTTGGTACCACTGCATATAATGCGTTATTGAAGTATAACTAACCGCTATAGCATATTAGCATGCTTTTGCAGATGAATTGTGACGTGAGTTATGAGACAAAAGCAGCTAATTGTCTCTCGTCCTGACCAGTCCGCACAGTGCAGCACCAGCTACAACAAATCGCGGCTGGGTTTCCTGAAAGCCTCTTAAAGGAGAACTGAAGTTATTTTTAAACTTGCTTTTTCGTAACGTGCTATTCAATTCAGTTTTTGGTTTTAGTAACCTTATATCGTGACTCGTATCGGCAATTAAATATTATACTTATCGGCCTATTTGGTTTTTAGCCACGTTGAATTTAGTTTGTTTGGTCCACGGCAGGCGTCGCTTATCCGCGTGATCTTCACGAGACTTGTGCGAGACTTCGAAACGTGAAGTGTCAGCCAGGTGTCAGTGCCGCCATATTGAAAACTGTTTTCCAAACGAAATATTGCACAGAAACGAGTTTAAATGACGATGACTGCCTACTTTTTTCCAAACTTTCCTGATTGCTATCAAAACAAACAAAACTTACGGCTTGATTACGTCAGCATTCGAAAGCACGTCTTTTGACAACGTTGGCAGATGTCGGTCACTGTGATTTCCGCTGTATGTTTTACTTCTGTCCTACGATGTCTCGCACAGGTCTCAACGAATCTCGTTTACAGCCATTGCTTTGAGAGTAGTCACACGAGAGGCGGAATGAGCCGGAATGCCGTCAGAAAGAAAATTCTTCCTGTGTTCCGGGATATTCGAAGCGCATTCTAAAAATTCTGACTGCATTGAGTGTATTCCAAACGTTCGGCCCCATTCTTGCGGACGGCCCGAATGTTTTGCTCATGCTCAAAACATTCGAGGTGCATTCGAAGAGGAGAAATATCAAACCGCATTCGAAGTGTATTCTAACCGCATTCTAAATATTTTTACGGCATTCCAACAGCATTCGAAACATTCTGATCGCGTTCGACGGAAAAACCGAACTGGCAAGCCACTTCAAATCCTGTCAGAATATCCCGAGTGCGCCTTGAATGAGCCGGAATGCCGTAGGAATGAAAATTCTTCGTATTTTCCGGGACATTCGACGTACATTCTAAGTATTCGAGCTGCATTCTCTTTGAATTCTTAGACGCTTGAAACATAATTGGCGGCTATTCCAGGAGCGTTCTGACTGCATTTGAGGTGAATTCGTACAGCATTCGAGGCACCTTCCGACCAGACTTCGGGCAGTATTCGGGCAGCAATCGAACCGCACTCGTACGGCATTCGAAGTGCATTCTTAATATTCTTACTGCATTCTAAGTATTCCTACTGTGTTCCAACTACATTCGAAAGCAAATACACCCGGAACGTGCAAGAATCATTCGAGGCGGGTTCGAAGCGCATTCTAAGTATTCAAACGGCATTCTTACAAAGCTGTAGGAACGTTCATCAGTTTGAAATTCCCGCCCGAACGTGGCATGAATTTTGAAAAAATTTTTCATTCCGGCTGGTTCTGCTTGATTCCTGCTAATTCCGAAAAAGTGTGACGGGGCCTTTAGACACATGGACGGGTATCTTACATAGCATATTTCAAAACACTCATAACTTGCGATAGTGACAAAATAGCTTTCCAAAAATGCATTCCTACATTTAATAAAATGAGAAATAGAATTTTGATTTCAAAAATTGCCTTCAGTTCTCCTTTAAATATGACCGTATCCTGATAAAAAGCACAACATTGTTTAATACAATACATTAAACATTTATTAAAATTCTTTGCTGTCGTAAGGGGAATAAAACACATATGTTTTATCTGGATGGCACTGTTTTTCAAATACTCCTGAAAATTTCAGCAAGTAATTAATTCATAGCATTTATTACCCCCCCCAAAAAAAAATTCCAAAGTAATGAAAGAACACTTCACTCTTGATGGGTCCATGCAGTCAAAAACATCATATGTGCTTGGTCTACATATTGACCAGGACGCCATGTTCAGAAGTCATGATTTAAACCTTAGTTAAAAACTTCTTGGACGAAATTTCTGTCATTTAAACTGAAAGTGTGGTTTTTGCTGATAAATTTCAGTCGCTAAAATTCTGGCGCATCCTTCAGATCAAACTGAAAAGGCAGGATGTTTGTCAGGACGGCTTAACAATCAAACAAAAACATGAATCTTGTGGGACAGCAATAGATTAGTATGACGGTGATAATTAAATCTGAAATGGTTCTCTTGTCATATGGTGCTTTGATATTGCATTTATTACCATCCAAACTTGTCAAGAAATTTCTCACGACACTGACATATAGATGTTGGCACATTACACAAAATAGTGTTCCTACTTCTCTCTCGTATATACATAAAGCATTTCGGGAGCGCTCTAAAAACTTGGATGAGGCAAATCTCCAGGTAAAAAAAAAAAAGAAAAATATTGTTTGTGTAGTCATGTTGATATTCTACAGTTGAATATCCGACATTGAACACTGCGATATGTCGATATGCTGGAAATGTCAAGTTCTTGTGTCAAATGTACAAAAACATTTCTTTCAACCAAACTCCTTTATATACAAACATAAAAGATTTTCCTGTACAAGTATTAACATGTTACTCTTGATCCAGATTCAGGATCCCTTGAGTAGATTTTAAAAGTACACTGACCAACATTAAATAACAGCTAAAATGTTATCAAGATGTTATCTTGAGATCTTGATTCCTGTTCCAGGAAACACTGTTAAAAAATAAAAGTCTCTCCTCGCATTCCCATGCTGTTTTTCACAAACCTGCTTTGAGCCCGATGGTCCAACCGGCGACATCCTACTGTTACAAATGCGGCATCTGTCGAACTTGCAAAGTAAAGGAGGTAAAACGCTACCAAAAGGTGTACAGATGGAGGAGAAACCCAAGATTAACATGGTTAATCAGGGTTTATTCACAACAGTGTTTGTTAAACTCAAATGTTGGTCAGAGCACCGCTTTTTTCAGAGACACCTTTTAGAAGAAGCTGGGTAACCTCATACTTCTGACCCTGGACTTTTTTCAGTGTCATTTTAAACGCAGGACACCTTCTCACAGGTTTGGGCTGGGTGGTTTCATCCCGATAACAGAGATCAGGAGCAGAGTTTCTAAAGTGACTATTTAACGTCTGACCTTCTACACTGACCATCTGGACAAGTGGATTTGGATGGTTCAGAACCACCACAGGTTGACTTGGTCCTGGAAGTTTGACTAGTTGATCATCTTTTAGTGGCATCAAGTACATTTTCCCCATTGTACCTTTCCCAGACAAATGCTGGGCTTTCGAGGACTTGTGTTTCTTCGCCTTTTTCTTTTCTTTTTTAGCTTTCTTGTTTGTGGGTGGTACATCAATGCATACTAAGCCTATCCTCTGGTCTTGAACAGTTTCAGTTTCTGACCATTTTCTTTTTAAAACCAGCTTAATTGTTCTTTCTTGAAGGTTTTGCTGGTTTGACATGCAGCAGACAACAGGACGAGCAGTTATGCTTTCCTCGCTGTCTTGTTTCTCTTGAACTTTGCTTGAAGATTCTGAAAGAGAAAAAAACTCCAAGCTTGGCATTCTGGTCAAAGCGACGATCGGATACATGGGCGAAGCGAGAGGACCGTCACTCTGTGCAAGCAAGTTCTTCTTGGATTCCAACTTTGTTTTCTCCATTTTTTCAGGTTGTGAGGGAAGGTCATGCTTGCTCACTGATGAACTGTTCATATCGGATGATGAATCTGTCTGGAAAGCATCAGTTGAAGATCGACAGAGTTCTGGTGTAATCTTGTCCTCCGCATCATTTGCGGACCTCTTTTCCCCAGCGGCGTCAAGATTTTGTTTCACGACATCTTCAGGTACCCTGGGTTCTTCTAAAATCTCGTCCGTTTTTTCAGCAAGTTGACCAGATTTCCGAACACAGTCAGTCAACAACCTTGTTTCGTCCTCTGTTTTCAGGGTAGGTGGAAGGAATTTTGGGTCATCTCTGCTTTTAACCGTTTCTTTTGATCCTGAAGCTACAGATACCTGGCTTTCTCCTTCTCTGTTGCGAATATGGCTCATAGTATCTTGAGGAATGGGACACAGTGAAAAAACCGATGAAATGACAGGGAGTCCTTGATGACTCAATTCTGCATCTTCCTGTTTGTTTGGTGCTGGTTGAGCAGCTCTGAGCTCATATTTAAGACCTTCAGCTGTAATGTTCCTGTTACTTGCACGCGGAAAAGTATTTTTTACTGTGCAGTGCACGTGGGACAGTGGCTTAATCGGTTCTGTCGCGACGTTTTTGCGTCCGGCACATAGCTGTTGCGAAAACTTGTGCGATTCTGAAGGGTGAGGCGCTCCAGGCCTCGAGACAGCATGAACCCATTTACTTGACGATCCTGGTGCCTGTGCCCCGTTCTTCCTGGAACAAAGCATTTTCTCATTCACCTCGGCTTCATTTTTCACGTTTACCTTGTCATCTGCTGCAAGTTTCTTCACGTACGATCCCTGGACCAGACGCTCAGGAATGGCATTTGTCTTTGGGGTGTTGATTTCGTGGTTGATATTTATCGGTTGATTATCATCTGTTGCAACCCTACATTTAAATGACAACCTGCTTGTCGTCGCAGTTACAGGGGTACTTTTTAAGTCCCCCTGTTGAGGTCCGGCAAGCTGCTGCGGTACTAGCCGAAGCTCCAATTCTCGTGTACCGTTCACGTTTTTCACCTCCACCAATTCGACAAGGCATCCAGCCGGGATGGTAATCTCTTCAGGACAGGACACCGTTAAGGGTTTGTTGTGTTGTATGGGTTGGTTTAAAGGTGCCAGCAATTCCACTTGAACGTTGGACCGGACAGGATTTCTCTCTTCAGGACCTGATGTTTTCATGGGTCTGTTGTGTTGGATGGGCTGGTTTAAGGGTGCCAACAACCCCAATTGTAAACCTGACTTTGTACTTGACTCAAGAGTCTTAGGTGGTGTCCTCAAAAGGAAATTGGGTCTTGCTCTATGTTGACTGTTTTTTTCTGGTGTCTGAGCCCCTTGTTTTATCGATTGTGCTCCCTGTCTGAATCGCTCAACAGGGGTAGTGGGATTGGCTGAAGATGGAACAGACCTTTGGACGACATGTGCTACTGGAATATTTTGGACAGCTCCAGAAATAACTGACTTCTGTGCTACTGGAGCTTCGCGCTGGTTGCCGAGAAGTGTCTTCAGATGGTTGTTATTACAGACTGGAAGGCCAACTTGAATTTTTGGAATTATTTTGGACTGAATTGTCATTTTCTCTGTGGCACCTGCCACTTGGCTCTGAAGCGGTGGCTTTTGCTGAACCGCACGCTCTCCAGATATTCCAACATGAACTCTGGGAAGTCCACTTGTCACGGCAGTCTTCTCCAAGGATGTTTTGTCAGTCACGTTTTTTATATACTCTGTCGCTTTACCTACCGTTGGACCCGCTTCTTTAACAGCGACATTTGGCGGATTAATAATTCCTTGTGTAACTTTACATACTGTGTGAGTCAGACTGGGCACAATGTAGGGTTGAGACTTCGTAATGGGTAGACTGCAAGTTGTACTTGTAACATGATAAGGTGCACTCGGTCTTGTCTGACTAGCAAGTAGACCGGACACGTTTCCTGCTGAATGACTCACAACCTTTACATCATGTGAAGGTCCACCCAAAGTTCTCTGAGTGGGTAGGCACAGACCTTTAGTCCTTTCAATTACTTTCGTACAATCAGTTGTGAAGATTCCATCTGCAGACTTCCCATGTATCCTCTGAATGTGTTTTACCATGTAATCCCTTCTGACTGCTCCGTAAGTGCACCAATTACACTTGTAGGGAAACGATCCTTTGTGTTTCACAAGGTGTCGTTGAGATTCGACTCTCGAGTACGAGATATGGTTGCAGATCGTACAGGAGAAGGTCACTTCCTCGTGTTGAGCCACATGTCTTTCAAATAGCGCAGTGTCTTTGGTTGAAAAGCGGCATTTCTCACAACAGAGACGCCCATTGAGGTTTTTGGGTGCCTCTTTAGTCTCTTTTGTCTTTTCGAGAAACAAGATGAAATTTTGTTGCAAGCCGTTTGAATTCATGGCTGGGACAGGACGGTATCAGGCAAAAACCAAAATATTCCGATAGTCAGTCGAATTAAATGAGATGAACGATCCATTTGTGAAGGAGAAGAAAGGTGTAATGGACCTAAACAATGAGAGAAAAAGGAAAATGTGTCATTATTTGTTCAAGTTAATTGCTCGACTCAATTAAAATAATTTTTACATCAATTAAAGCAAACAGAAGATAATTGACACGACAGATAATGATGTAGGGGCGGCACGGTGGAGCAGTGGTTAACACAGTCGCCTTCGAGTAAGAAGGTTCTGGGTTTGAGCCCAGTGGCCAAGGGGACCTTTCTGTGTGGAGTTTGTATGTTTTCCCCGTGTCTGCGTGGGTTTCCTCGGGGTGGTCCGATTTTCCCCAAAGACATGCCGTTAGGTTAACTGGCTACTCTAAATTGCCCAGAGGTGTGAACGTGTGTGCGAACAGTTGTTTCCCCAAGCCCAAAAATGGGAAGGCCACAGCAGGAAAGTCATCCGGCATACAACTATGCTCCAATTAATATCGGACACGCGGATCGATAGGGTCCACGTGGACCCTGACCCGGCAACAGTGCTGGACAAGGGAGATGATGATGACAGCCAAAAGGTGTGTGGACACCTGACCATCACACCCATACGTAGGCCTAAATTATAACTTACCACAAAGTCAGAGCACAAAATTGTATCCGCCTTATTTTCAGCCTTCCGAATGGCCTCGGAGTGTTTGAAGGTTTGTGTGTCAGACTTCAGGTTAACCCTTTGGGGTCTGAGGGTATTTTCTGGCACTCTAACCATTTTGGCATGCTCCGATTCTGTTGTCAATTTCGACAAATCTCAGCAGTATTTTCAAAGTCATGACTTTTTTTGTATTCAGCACAAGTTCAGCGACGATAATATCTATGGAGTCTACAGTATATGTCATGATTGTACTTTTTAAAAAATAGCAGATGAAAGATGATGTTGTAAAAAGCAGTTTTAGAATCATGTTGGAATGTGTGAAAAAGCATTACTTGACCCATTCTGTCGAACCGTTTTGGTCACTTGAGGTGATTCTGTTCAGTCTTAGGAATGTATCAAGTTCAGAAACTTCAACCTGCTCCATTGATTTGGACAATTAACTGGCCATCAAAAAAATTATGTCCTCTTGTTTTGGGATAAAGGGTTGGTAGTGGGAGGGGTATTCAATGAGAAGAGTAAAAATTTCCATTCCATTCAATGAGAAGGGTGAAAACCCCTTCCACTGCCAACTCTTAATCCCATCAGGTCAAGTCACAACGAGTCATGTTTTTCACACATTCCTAAAACTGCTTTTTACAACAACTTCATTGATCTGGTATTTGACTTTATTTTGGTACTTGAATCTATTCAGTGCGTCTTGAAATTAACTCGTACTATTTGACTCAGTTCAGAGCCACAACCTACTCAGTTACTCTGTTACACAATTACTCTGATTTTGCTCCCACTCAAACTCTAAATTTTACTCTCTTAACTCAAAATGGAGCAAAACTGTATTTTCGAGGAAAATACTTTTAATTCTGGAAAAACTGCTCAATCATTTCCCCTGTGTATGCACAATAGCGCATGCATATCAACCAATCTGATCATAAGAAATGTTTACACTTACTCGAGTTGCGCTTTGGCTGGATCGAGACAAAATTAAAAAAAGTCTCGGGTACAACGAGTGCAGTTTGATAAGGAAATGAGTTGTCGGTTTTACTGAGTATCTTGCAGAGCCAGCCAGTTCTTCTGGACACTTTGACGGTCACACTTGCTTTTTTAATTTTGCACCAAAGCCCAGAAGCCTTCATAAGGTTTTCTTTTTTAATCTGAAAAGTGCTCGTTCATGTAATATGCTGCTCAGATACAATTTTTTTTTTCTGTAATATTTAATTTTGTGCTGGAAAACGAACGTTTAGAACTCAAATGTTTTTCTACTGACTCGATAATGTAGAAGTCATAAAATAGAAATCTATAACAAAGTTTGTCTAAAAAAAAAAATAGGCTGCCTAAGATTTTGTAACGTACAGTACTGTGCAAATGTTTTCAGGCTGGATCACAATCCATGATATAATCATGTTCCTTACCTTGTTTTTAAAACCCGTTTCGTGAGGAACTGAACAGAGCAACCAAACTAATTTCCCGATTGATGAAAACATACCTCCATATCCTACTAACTGCAGTTTAAAATACTGAAGACATAAATGGAAATGTGATTGACAAGCAAGTGAAAATTTTAATATTGTATACATGAACAGTTGGTTTTACATTTTTAGAAAACTTGTTTTCTTCTAAGTGACGCCTTTTTCAAAAGCATTTGTTTCCTGAACTTGTTTGCTGTTCATGCACTCCCCATGTTATCTGGAGTTCTGCACACACTTGCCTTTGCATATTTTGCAAAAAAACATTGTTTATGCCACGTATAATCCCATAGTTCCATATACAGTACACAAAAAGACATAAGTCTTTTAAATGTCAAACTCTATCACCTCAGAATAATTGCATTTGTTCCAACTTGGACAGTGGGGTAATTGCTCTTACGTAAAATTAAAAACTAAGTTTCTATTTATGACAAGCCTGTTTCCCCCCCCCCCAAAAAAAACCCACTGACGCTGTGTAAACTGGAAATAAAATGTGAAATCATGGAAACCCTATTTTTCATTGAAAATAATACAAAGACAACATACCAAATGCTGAAACTGAGAATTTTTATTGTTGATTGAAAAATATGTGTTTCATTTTGAATTTGATCACAGCAACACGTTTCAAAAAAGTTGGGATGTTTCCACTGCGCTACATCACCTCTACTTTGAACAACACTCGAAACGTTTGGGAACTGAGGAGACCAATTGCTGTAGTTTTGAAAGAGAAATGTTGTCCTCTTCTTGCCTGATATCCAACTTCAGTTGCTCAACAGTTCAGGGTTTCCTTTGTCATTTTTTATTTTGTAATGCACCAAATGTTTTCAACGGGAGACAGGTCTGGACCGCAGGCAGGCCAGTTTAGCACCCGGACTCTTTTACTACAGAGCCATGCGGTTTTAATATGTGCACAAAGCGGTTTGGCATCGTCTTGCTGAAAGAAGGAAAGCCTTCCCTGAAAAAGATTTTACCTGGATGACAGCATATTGCTCTGAAACGTGTATATAATCATTCAGTATGAATGATGCCTTCCCAGATGTACAAGATACCCACATCATGTGCACTAACGCACCTTCATACCATCACAGATGCTGGCTTTTGAACCATGCACTGCTAACAACCCGGATGGTCCCTCTCCTCTTTAGCCTGGAGGATGTGGTGTCCGCGATTTCTACTTTTGATTCGTCAGACCTCGGGACAGTTTTCCACTTCGTCTCAGTCCATCGTAAAAGAGCTCAGGCCCAGAGACGTTGTCGGTGTTTCTGGATATTGTTTATATCTGATTTTAACTTGCATTTGTGGATGCAGTAATGAACCGTTTTGATAGATGATGGTTTTCTGAAGTGTTCCTGAGCCCAGACAGTGACTTCCACAACAGACACGTGTCTGCTTTTAATGCAGTGTCGCCTGAGAGCCTGAAGATCACAGACATCCAATGTCAGTTTTCAGCCTTGTCTCTTGCATACAGAGATTTCTCCAGATTCTCTGAATCTTTTCATGATTTTATGGACCGCGGATGATGTGATCCCCAAATTCTTTGCAATTGTACATTGAGAAAAAGTTGTCATTTTTAATTTGCTGCACTATTTTCCCCACGCAGTCTTTCACAGAGCGGTGAACCCCTCCTGCTCTTTACTTCTGAGAGACTCCGCCTCTCTGGGACGCTCTTTTTCTACCCAATCATGTCTCTGACTTGTTACCAATTAACCAAATTGTTTTAACAACTTTTTCAGTCTTTTTTGCCCCGTCCCAACTTTTTTTTAATGTGTTTCTGGCATTAAATTCAAATTGAGCATGTATTTTTCAAAAAACAAGAACCTTGCTCGGTTCAACATTTGATTTGTTGTCTTTGTACTGTTTTCAATGTAAAATATAGGATTTCCATGATTTGCAAATCATCAAATTCTGTTTTTATTTACAGTTTAAACATCATCCTAACTGTTTTGGAAGCGGGGTTGTATGTTAGAAATACAGGCCCCACAGTGGGAAATCAATGCAACAAAATTTGGTGCAACTAACATGACAGATTAATTTTTTTTTTTTGAAACACTTTCTACCTCATCTCATTATCTCTAGCCGCTTTATCCTTCTGCAGGGTCGCGGGCAAGCTGGAGCCTATCCCAGCTGACTATGGGCGAAAGGCAGGGTACATCCTGGACAAGTCATCACAGGGCTGACACAGACAACCATTCACACTCACATTCACACCTACGCTCAATTTACAGTCACCAATTAACCTAACCTGCATGTTTTTGGACTGTGGGGGAAACCGGAGCACCTGGAGGAAACCC
>JANZLB010000013.1:7544850-7555652 GCA_026167865.1 Notarius quadriscutis
TTTTAACCTCCAGCCTGCACCTTTACATGGTTAAATAGCACAGATCTTTATCTACATGAATATATAACTCTAATCAATATAGTATAAATTTTCAAAATAAGTTTTTCAGAAAGTGTTTTGTCCCGACTCTCAAGAATCAGTGATATAGTAGGTACTGATCTGCATTTTTAACATGATACCATGCCATGAATTAGCCTAGTGGTTAGCGTGTCCACCTCTCGACTGGGAGATTGTGAGTTCTATTTGCGGTCAGGTCACACCAAAGACCATCGTAGCAAGAGTGCTCTGAGAGCACAATATGCCCCACTATAATATATTGCAAACAAAATTGCAATATGCATATTACTGTCCAATAACAAAGCCTTTTGCCAAGTTTCATGAAATTCCTCCAAAAATTGTGAGAGGAGTTGATTTCAGAAGGCAAGAACCCTTTCTGTGATGGCAGGACAGACAAATGGACAGACGGACAGATATTGCCACGACATAATCCCCCTTCAGGCCTTTCGACCAGCGGGGGATAAAAATGGTACCTAGTACCACCTGGTGAGGCACTGCAATACAGATACGAGTAGGGAGTCAAACTCTTGCAGTTACCAGAGCTGGTTAGTACTGGGATGGGAGACTGTCTGGGAAGACCAGGTCCTGGCATGGGAAGGACTTTTAATCTTCATGTAATATAGGTTTGTTTTTAAATAATTCACATCCAGCGTGCATGATATTAACTGAGAACGACATCAGTTTCGTAGCTTCAGTGAAGGTGCAAAACTGAAGGAGCTAAACATGTAATGCATATTTTAGAGATTTCTTTTTCAAGAAACTTCTCAGGATGCAAACAGTGTGGAAACTGCTAATGACAGAAGTGTATTAAAGCACCTGGAAGCAACAGAGAGAGAGAAAGAGAGAATGCATATTGAACAGCAGAGCTATGCTCTACAATTAGCAGCAGTACCTGGAGTTTGCTTGGGCCAAGGTGCTGTGTCAATGCTGCTATCCAGAACCCCTGCATGGTGGTGAATAAACACCTCCGTCACACATCAAATGGTGCCGGCGGCAGGGTATTTATTTTTTGAAGTGCAAATGGAAATAGATGCAAAGTTGAGAATATGTTGTTGCACCCTGTGCCGATTCCGAACAGCAGGAGTTATTAGATTTTTAATGGATACAGACGAAACTGTCTGAAAAGAAAGTTTCTACACAGAAAACAATGAATGGAAAATGACCCGGCGTGCTTCTTATGAATAATGTCGCAATCGGCTACATGATAAAGAGCAGCGTTGGAGGACTTTTGCTTTATGCCAAACCATTTGCGTCAGATATCAGACCCAATTTTGAGCTCGGAGAATCGTTGTCTGCCGGCGGCCAGCGTGGAGGAGTTTGGCGGATTTTGTCTGGGTGGATCCTAATGCCTCAGTTTGCACTTTATCATCATTAAGCGTTTCACCCAGACAGCGTCGATTCATATTGTTTAACCGTTGGCACTAATGTGAATGGTTTTTCTTTTTTTCTTTTCATTTGTGCATTTGTGTGTGTGTGTGTGTGTGTGTGTGTGTGTGTGCGCATGTGTGTGTTGGCTTATCTCCGTCTGGAATCGCCGAATAGGCAATCGCTTAAGAGGTCTGGGGCGTTTTTGGCAGCCTCATTAATTCGGCTGAATGCTCGGCTTCATTTTTATTCTCTCTCCCACCCGAATATCAGATCAACGTTAAGCTCGACTCAGGGGAGAGGAAAAGGGTAAGAGTGCTGAGTGATGTTCGCCGTTTCCTCGTCCGATTGATCAACGCTGTCTGGTGGTCCAAGAGAGCCAAATGAAGCTTCTTGGATGGTTTAAAGCTTCAGCACACCACTTATCATAAAGTGGCAGTGTGTGTGCGTGTGTGATGACCATGAGCCACTGTAATGAATAGAATCAGTCACAGCTTTGACTTTGTAGAGATGCTTGACTACTTTTTACACACACACACACACACACACACACACACACACACACACACACACACACAGTTGTATAACACACCAGGGTAAACACACAAAAGCCAAAGACGAAATTTTATTCTATTTACTTCAGCTTGTGAATTACAACAGTTTTTACAAGGCATTTAAGCATAACCAAAGTTCATTAAAATCTCCATGTTGTTGATGTAAGAAATGGCATGTGGATGGATTGAGTTCACGGTTCGTGCCCTCTCCTTTTGTCACCTAAATCCAACAGAACTCGGAATGAGACACGTTTCTTGTTTAGGCCTGGCATCAGGAAAAGATTAACATGATGAAACAATGCCATGCTAATCTGAAAGGCCCAAGCTATTTGAAAGTGTACGTCTTTTTCTGTAATTGCATTATACTGTCATTTATTTTAGATACACATGCACTATATATCAGTGTTGTCTAAACGCTAACCCCGCCCCATCCCTAACCTTACCATTTAGTGACATGGAAGTGAATATGCTTGTGAAGTGTTATTAGAGTTGATTCCAGGAGTACTGTTTGTTCAGAATTACAGCTGAGCAGCTTTGCTTCTCCGTGTCACACTAAAATCCAGAGTCATCCAGTTTTATTTAGAAGCTTGTCAGTGTTTTAGCTGACCAAGGTCACGTTATTGCTTTCTCACCATCTTGCCACTCGATTTCAACACAACAAACTGTTTTAGCCGAGCAGAAATGGAGCTACGTGGAGATTTTTCACTTAGCACTGAAGTTTAGGATGAACAGCTTGGAGAATTTGATGCCACATAAAATCAATAATGTAGATAATAATTTATACCCCAGTTTTTCCCAGTTGGAGTCGTGTTTTAATCACGTGTTGATTTGAAATGGGTTCCAGAAGCAAAGCAGTAAAACATACTCTGTGTGTGTGTGTGTGTGCGCGCGCATATGCGTGCGTGCGTGCGTGCATGAGATCACAATGACACACTGATCTAATGTATGCTAACAAAGGCCACACCTGTTTCACTGGGCCTGATAAACATGGTGACCACACCTACTACTTTACTGGAAGTTCCAAACACAAAAGCCACAACAAACTAGCAGGCACGGAGGCCACACCTCTTTTACTCTGACTGAAAAACATATTGGCCACACCTCCTTTTGTGTAATACATATACAGGCCACACCTCCAGTGTAACTGATCATCAAAGAGGTCACATCTCCTTAATTGTCACTGATATTCATATAGGTCACGCCTCCTTCACTGTAACTGACATGCACAGAGGCCACGCCTCCTTCACTGTAACTGACATGCACAGAGGCCACACCTCCTTCATTGTAACTGACAGGTACAACAACCACACCTCCTTCACTGTAACTGACATGCACAAAGGCCACGTCTCCTTCACTTTAACTGTCATGCACAGAGGCCACACCTCCTTAACTTTAACTGACATGCACAAAGGCCACACCTCCTCCACTGTAACTGATAAACATAAAGGCCACACTTCCTTCACTGTAACTGACAGGCATAGAGGCCACACCTCCTTCATTGTCACTGATAAACACAAAGGCCACACCTCCTTCACTGTAAATGACATGCACAAAGGCCACACCTCCTTCACTGTAATTGATAAACACTAAGGACCTCCTTCGCTCTAACTGACATGCCCAGAGGCCACACTTCCTTTACTGTAACTGATAAACATAAAGGCCACACTTCCTTTGTTGTAACTGACAGGTAGAGGCCACACCTCCTTTATTGTCACTGATAAACACAAAGGCCATGTCTCTTTCACTGTAACTGACAGGTACAAAGGCCACGCCTCCTTCACTGTAACTGAGAGGTAAAAAGGCCACGCCTCCTTCACTGTAACTGACAGGTACAAAGGCCACGCCTCCTTCACTGTAACTGACAGGTACAAAGGCCACACCTCCTTCACTGTAACTGACAGGTACAAAGGCCACACCTCCTTCACTGTAACTGACAGGTACAAAGGCCACGCCTCCTTCACTGTAACTGACAGGTACAAAGGCAAGGCAAGGCAGTTTTATTTGTCTCGTGCATTTCTTACATCAAGGCATTTGAATGTGCTTTACAGAGAAAAAAAAAAACAGACCTCCAGTAAAATCACACATTTACAATAAACATTTAAAGCATAGACAATGAAAAGCATAGCAACAAAATAATTAAAAAAAAAAACTTTTGTAAGTAAGGGATAAAAATAAAGATTAATGCAAAAATAGAGTAAATAAAAAAGTAGAATAATTAAGTAAATATAATTAATAAATAAATAACAAAGGGAACCGTTTAATTAAAAGCTTCACTAAAAAGCTTAGTCTTCAGTTTGGACTTAAAAATAGCAATTGTCAGAGCATTTTTAATTTCATCTGGGAGTTTATTCCAAAGTCTCGCCCCATAAACACTAAAGGCTGACTCACCACATTTAGTATTGGCAGCAGGTTGAACCAGAAGATTTTTAATTTGAGATCTTGTTGATCTGGTAGGGGCGTGCTGTCTAAACAGGTCATATATGTAGTTTGGTCCAATGCTTTAAAAACAAGAAGTAGTGCTTTAAAATCAATTCTATAACTAACAGGAAGCCAGTGTAGGGACCTTAGGATTGGAGTAATGTGTTCATTCCTTTTTGTTCTGGTTAACACCCTTGCAGCTGCATTTTGTATGGTTTGTAGTTGCTTTATAGTTTTCTTAGGAAGTCCAGTTAAAAGTGCATTGCAATAATCTATCCTGCTGGAAATAAAAGCGTGAATAAGTTTTTCTAGATCACTCTCAGACATGAGGTTTCTTAATTTTGCAATATTCTTCAGGTGAAAAAATGCTGATTTAGTGACTGATTTCACATGGTTGTTGAAGTTCAAATTACTGTCAATGATGATGCCAAGATTTCTCACGGCATCCTTTGCCTTAAGTCCTTTTGTGTGAAGCAGGGCAGTCATCCTAACTCTTTGTCCTTTGTTTCCAAATATAATGACCTCAGTTTTATCTGTATTCAGCTGAAGAAAGTTTTGTGACATCCAGGTGTTTACTTGGTTGAGACACTGAGAGTCAAGGGGTGCATAATCATTGGGAGACAGAGCAAGGTCAATTTGATTGTCAGAGCAAAGCCCTGTTTAAGTGAATCAAACAATGTTGGAGCTTTGATTTGATTTGAACTCTGCGAGTTTTGAAAAAACTGAGTTGTCAAGTAATGCATGGAGGAAAATAATAAGAATTAACTTATTGTCTGGCATGGCATAATTGTGCGGCAAGTAGCGCTGCCATCTCACAGCACTAGAGTCCCTGAGTTGAGTTTGTGTGGAGTCTTCCTGGCTCTTCAGTTTCTTCCTACCTCCCCAAAACAAAAAAATTGCCTCTCGGAGTGAATGAGTGTGTTAGGAGTGTAACGCAATGCCACTTTTTGTACGTCTCTGAATCAGATTAAAACCCAAAATGGGTATGGTCAAAATCACAAGGTTTTTTGTTTGTTTGTTTTTAAATAGAAATGTGCATGGGACTGTTGAATTTATTCTATTCACACAGGTAATATTTTTGTTTGCACCTGCCCGTGACATTTTCTCAGGATTTTCCCTCAAAATAAAAACAAACGAATAGCCTAATTTAAACCACTGCCACCATGATCAGGCAGATAATAATGAATGAATAAACACGATAAATTCATCATTGAAGTTCATGTTAATGAACATGAGTTTCATATCTGAGCGATCATCTGGAAGTAAAATGTCTTTTTTTTTTTTTTTGCATCCAACAGGATCCCGGTCTTGATGCACACGTCTAGTCTCCTGTCTATATCTGTTCAGAACACATGGTCTGTTCATACTGAATAATGGATTCTTATTTGGTTGCATCCCTGCAGTGGTGTGAATATGTTTGTGCTTGATATACTGTGATAGACTGGCATCCAATCCAGGATGTATACGCGTTAATCCTGTGGAGATCAGAAACGTCCTTTATAATTGTATAAAAGGCTCGTACGTTTCTGGGTGCTTATCATTTGAAGATTTACATTCTATGGTTCGAGGAGATGACGTATGTACCTTGCTCGTTTACCATTGCGTGAAGGGTAATGAGTGCTCAAGTTCAGTGTGTACCACATTAGATTCCTTTATCTGTGATGATTAACATTCCTTGTGTGATTCAGTTTGTGATATTCCAAGTATTGAGTCAATGACAGAAAATAAGTGCCTATTGCTTCATTGGTGGCTCTAATTTAGTAATATATATCGACCTTTCTTTATTGATATTTCACAGGAGTTTATGTCCTGTTGCTGTCAAAGATGCCAATGCTTAATGGGGATTTATTTTGTTATTCCAGACTGATGGCAGTGCTGAGTATTAAACTATACTGATCAATACTGTTGGGTTACAGTTCAGAGAAGAAATTAGATCTCCTCATTCTCATTCCTGTGTCCTGACTGATACACCATCCTGTTTACTGCCAAAATCTAGACAGGCTCCCCCTACCTAATTGGGCAGCACGGTGGTGGAGTGGTTTACACTGTTGCCTCACAGCAAGAAGGTTCTGGGTTCGAGCCCAACAGCCGACGGGGGCCTTTCTGTGTGGAATTTGCATGTTCTCCCTGTGTTTGCGTGGGTTTCCTCCAGGTGCTCCGGTTTTCCCCACAGTTCAAAGACATGTGGTTAGGTTAACATGGGGCAGCTTTGGGCTAAAGTGCCCTTGAGCAAGGCACCTAACCCCCAACTGCTCCCCAGGCGCTGTAGCATAGCTGCCCACTGCTCTGAGTATGTGTGTGTGTGTGTGTGTGTGTGCGCGCTCATTGCTAACTTATGTGTGCATGTCTCTGTTCACTGCTTCGGCGGGGCTAAATTCAGAGGTTAAATTTCACTGTGTGCTAAAGTCTGTGCATGAGTGTACGTGTGACAAATAAAGGCTTTTTGGCTTCTTCTTACCTCACAAAACATGGGTCCTTTGAGCAGGATAACAGTATCCAGGATGGAGCCTGATGGAGAGATGTACTCTGATGTGAGGCAGAAACACAAACACATAACCCTGCCAGACTTCAAGAATTTGAAGTGAACTGTCCAGTCCAGATGACCCCATTCCAGACATCCGACACTGACTCTAGTAACTCCTATGGGAAAGCTGCTCACCATGAGATTCCTCAGCTAGCCCCAGGCCACATCCAGAGGTGAGATTGAGATAGTAATATCCTGCCTGAACACACACCTTCATACCAGCAGACCCCGTACCTAGATTCTCATGTCCATAAGGAAACCAATGCTATTCAAGAGGAAAACGCTTGGCTGCTCCAATCATGACAGGTCTTCCAGTGAGGTCCAAAAGAACTTAACAAGGCAAAAAGTGATATTAATGAGCTAACTGAGGGAACCCGCAGTGAGAGCAGTAAGGGTCAATCTAATAGTCCAGCCTCAAACTATAGCACGTATAAAACCTCCACAAGCTTGTGCTGTTGCCTCAAGAACTGACCCTGCTAAAGCAGAACTAAAGGAGGAGGACGACGACTAGCTTGATCCTCCACCATGGCCTGAACTTGATGATGGCCTGCATAAATCTAAAGTTTGAGGAACAAGAGTTAGACAGTAGCAAACTCTATAATGCCTCTAAAGACTGTATATCTGCCCTGGAAACCTCAACCATCAATACAATGGCATCCCCAGCTTTCAGATTCTGCTCCTGATAAAAGGATATCATCTAACCCCTGCATATAAAGCATCCATAGCAGTTACCTTCCCTCCCCCCAGCCACTCTCATGCCCTGCTTTAGCCAATGCAAGTTTAATGGACTCAGCACCCGTACAAGCCTACCATTCTTTGTGGCAGTCACTAGGGCTGTGCCTGGCATGCTGCCACCTTACCACCCTATACAGCCTCCTGTATTTGAATAAGTGTATAGAGGTCCCAAACTCACTATTCCAAAGTTCATTCACCCAGACTCCAGTGAGTTTGTGAGGTTTCACATTGCTTTAGAGAACCTGCTACCATCTAATATTATAGAACTCAAGTATCAAATACTTATGGACCACCTAAGCTGGATAAAGATAACCTTGTAGCTGATGGCTATCTGAGCTCAAAGTGCTTAGATGTCCCTTATGCAGACACTATCGCAGCTCTCCATGATAAATTTGGTCAGCCCCATCAGCTTGCCTTCAAGAAAATAGTAAGTGTCCTAGAAGCCCCTGAAGTTAAGTGTGGAGATCCAGGGGCATTCCAGAAGTTCTCCCTCCAGATACAATCATTTGTGGGCCTGTTGCAGACCTTGGGTCCTGAAGTGGAAATCGAACTGAACTGTGGCTCACATGTAGCTCGACTGCTGAGTAAGCTCCCTGCAGAACATTGAGCCAATTTCCACTGGCATAAGTCAAGCAGCCTGGGGCTACCCACACGCTATATGATTTGTCATAATGGCTTGACTGAGTTATGGTGTCAGGGTTTTAACGTTTAAGCAACTGGAAGAAGCTGTAAGGAAAGGAAGAATTCAAAGCCTGATGGCTGTCCTGGGAAAGAAACAGTGACAGTCCTGCATGGTGTTGGAGAGACTTCAGAGTCTGCCTCCCTGTCACACAAAGAAAGTTCAGAGAAAAAGTAAGTCAAGAAAAGCCTACTGTGCTTACTGCGAGAGGACCATGCGATATCTTAGTCAGTGCAGTGATGTTGCCAAACTCTCCAAAGACCAGCTTAAAGAGTGGATCCTGGTTAACAAACACTGCTGACACTGTGGAAAAACTCAAACAGTCCAGTGGACATTGAAGAAACTTTGCAACCTGTTTGCAACTCTGTCAGGGAAAACACCTCTTGGCTCTCCATGTGATAAATACTAGATCAGAGAAGGGTAATAAAGATGTGGCAGTTAAAGAATAGAGTGGCTTAATCAGTTCTGCCCCTGACTTCCTCTACCTTGACCAACCCGAAGCAAGGAATTGGGTCATGTTCAAAATTGTCTCAGTGCTCATACATGATGGGAAGCTGACCCTAAACACCTTCTCAATCCTCGAAGATGGGTCTGAGTGGACTATGCTGTTACCAGCAGCAGCTAAGTCTATTGTCATAAAAAAACACACCTGAAGTTCTTCCTCTGAGCATAGTTCATCAGGACATTCAGGTATTCCACAGACACACTGTGTCTTTCTGTATCTCCCAAGCTGCCAAACTTCAGACTCGCAATAAGATTGATGGCATCTTTACAGCTGGCAACCTTAGCTGACTTTGGTATATTTACCCTCTTGACTGCCTTTAGAAGTTCAAACACCAATGTGGCATTCCCATGCCTACTTTAAGAGAAGCCAAGTCATCGCTTCTTATAGGCTCCAACCAGCCCCATCTGATAACACTTGTTGATACAGTCAGATGTCCACACCAGGCTTGGGTGGACCCTTCAAGGCCCCATCAAATTCATGGGGTGACAAGCCCACTTTGTGCAGGGTTTGTTCACCTCATCTCTGCCACCAATGGATGAGCTATACAAGCATGTCAGAAGGCTCTGGCAAGTAGACACTGTATCTTACTGGCATGAGAGACAGGTGACCAAGGTCAAAGCAGGATCAGCAGGCTGCAGCACTGCTTGAAGCCAAGAAGGTTTGGATTGGGTAAATAGAATTCTTGGGTATGTTATGCCATTGCTGCACCATGCAAACATGTCACCGTTAAAGACACCAAAGGAGTCAGTTATGCCTATGCTGTGTAACGAGGTGTCTGCTGAAGGACCCCAAGCAAACGAACACCAACAAGACAGAAATGCAAAAGCTCATTGAAACATGTGCTATGCTGGAAGTCACTCAGGAGACCTCCCCGAAAGAATGTTGGTACATCCCTATCATTTTGTCAGCCACAACAGGAAGAATCACCTCATCTTTAACTGCTCTCATGCATTCCTTGGGCAGCCTTTGAACCAGTACCTGCTACCTGGCCCTACTCTTGGTACAGTGTCTTGCAAAAATATTCATCCCCCTTGGTGTTTGTCCTGTTTTGTCACATTATAAGCTGGAATTAAAATGGATTTTGGGGGGGTTAGCACCATTTGATTTCTACAACATGCCTACCACTTTAAAGGTGCAAATTGTTTTTTTATTGTGACACAAACAATAATTAAGATGAAAAAAACAGAAATATGGAGTGTGCATGGGTATCCACCCCTTTCATATGAAACCCCTAAATAAGAGCTGGGCCAACCAATTAACTTCAGAAGTCACATAATTAATTGATTAAGATCCACCTGTGTGCAATCAAAAAGTGTCACATGATCTGTCACGTGATGTCTGTATCAAATCAACCTGTGGTGGGTTTCCCAAAAGCCTCTTAACATTAAGAGCATCTTAACTCGGAGAGAGAGTGCTCATTGTGTTGTTCGCTGTTCCATTTAATGATGATCTTTGTGCTACGATGCTTTTGGGAAACTCAGCACTGTTCTGGAAGGACCCTGACTCTACAACACTCCTAAGCAAGCAACATGAAAACCAAAGAGCACTCCAAACAGGTCAGAAACAAAGTTGTGGAGAAGTATAGATCAGGGTTGGGTTATAAAAAAAATATTCCAGACTTTGAATATCCCACAGAACACCATCAAATCCATGATAGCAAAATGGAAAGAACATGGCACCACTGCAAACCTGACAAGAGAAGGCCGCCCACCAAAAATCACAGACCAGGCAAGGAGGGCATTAATGAGAGATGTTACAAAGACACCAATGATAACACTGAAGGAGCTGCAGAGATCCACAGCAGAGATGGGAGTATCTGTCCACAGGACCACTTTAAGCCATACACTCCACAGAGCAGGGCTTTATGGAAGAGTGACCAGAAAAAAGCCATTGCTGAAGAAAACATGTTTGGAGTTTGCCCAACAGCATGTGGCAGACTCCCCAAACACATGGAAGAAGATTCTC
>JANZLB010000013.1:7637800-7647946 GCA_026167865.1 Notarius quadriscutis
TGCCCGTTTCCTGACTCTGGACAGGTATAGGTCTTGGATGGAGGGCAGGTTGACACCAATAATTTTCTCTGCAGACCCTATTGTCCGTTGCAGTCTGTTCTTCTCCTGTTTGGTGACCGATCCAAACCAAACAATGATGGAAGAGCAAAGAACAGACTGAATTATTTTGTTATTTCTCTTAGGTGATTCCCCAAGAGCTACAGTTAGAACAAGGAGCCTTGCTGAAATAGTTGTAAAGGACCTACAACCTCCATCTGTGGTAGAAGATGAGGGTTTTAGAAGTTTTGTAAGGACACTTGATCCTCGCTACAAGATTCCAAGTAGGAAAGATTTAATGGGGGGGCGAAAAAAAAAAATATACCAGCACTGTATGAAGAGTGTCGCTCAAAAGTGAAAAAATCTCTGGATGTTGCCAACAGTGCTGTACTCACAACAGATATATGGACATCAAGAGCCACAGAGGTTTATTTAACTGTCTCACGCCATATCATTGATGAGAACTGGCAAATGCAGGCATATGTCCGAGAAACCAGGAGTTTATCAGGAAAACACAGCGCTGACAACATTTGCCTCGAATTAAAAAGAATCGGTGATGAATGGGGCATAACTGCCAAGGTTCAGGCTGTCATCACAGATAATGCTGCCAATATGGTTGCTGCTGTCCGCAAAGCAGGTTGGGCACATTATCCATGTTTTGCACGCACCTTAAATTTAGTAGTAAAAGACTCCATTAAAGCTCTCCCTAATCCTCTTGACATCCAGCAGAGGTGCAGTGCTATCATAGCTTTCTTTCGCCACAACACAAACGTGACCGAGAAGCTCAAAGAAATCCAGAAACAACTTTCGTTTCCAGAACACAATCAGTTGAAACAAGATGGAACTCTGTGTTCTACGTGTTTGAGAGACGACTTGAGCAAAAGGAAGCTGTTACTACAGTACTTTGTCTTCTTGAAAAGAGCTCACTGTGCTCGAGTGAGGAAGACTGGTCCATGGTTAGTCTCTCCATTGATGCCCCGAGACCATTTGAAGAAGTAATAAGAGAGAGCTCAACTGAAAAACATGTTTCAGTTTCAAAAGTGATTCCCCTGGTTACACAACTTCAGAGATCAACTGCATCTCATGAGTGCCATGGTAGTGAGCTAGCTGCTGAGCTGTCAGCACAATGCCAGCACCGTTTCAGGGGTATTGAAACCTTTTATGGTCTTGCTGTCAGCACCTACCTGGACACAAGATTTAAAAACTTTGGGTTCCGTGACATGGCAAATGTTGAAGCTGTGAAAAAACGACTCATCACTGAAATGCAATTAGTGAACCAGACCTCAGCCCCTTCAGTGTCAGCTCCTGAACCAAGCACAAGCTCTGCCACCAGCTCTGTCTCAGCTCCTGCAACTACCTCAAGCTCCCCTGCAGGGGCTTCTCCATCCCCACCTGCAGCAAAAGGTGGGATATGGACAGAGTTTGACTCTCAAATCCTTACATTCCAGCAGCATCGCACAACTGCCACTGATGCCATTATTGAAATGCGCCGGTACTCAGAAGAGAAGCCAATTCCACGGGATGGAGACCCACTTCTTTGGTGGAAAGCGAATGAGCCAACATTCCCCTCTCTGAGCAAGCTTGTCAAGAAACACCTGGGAGTAATTATAACATCTGTACCTGCAGAAAGGATTTTCTCTCAGGCAGGACAGTTCGTAAGTCAGAGAAGAAGTGCAATAAAGGGGGGAAATGTAAACATGTTATTGTTTCTGAACAAAAACCTATAAATCTGTCGTTCTCAACATGGGGACAGGGCCCAAAAGGGATACTTCCTTGGACACAGGAGGGCTTTGAGGGCAAAAAGCCAAAGGTCGTAAATGAAAGCCAAAAGTAGTTTGTGCTTTTGCTTAGTTATTTGCAGTATTGCCTTTATTTTTCACAAACAATTCTGTGTAATGAAAGGGATATTTTGTTATATTGTTATATTTTTTATATTGTTGTTGTTGTTTATGAACAAAAACTAAACAAAACTCAACTGAAAAAGTAAAATTTAAATTTGTTGATTGTTTGTTGATAAAATTGCAAATATTGCAATTTTGCATTGAGTTAGTTCATAAAAAGTATTACAATATTTGTCCTGTGTTTTATTATGATCATAATCATGATAACTAATTAAAGGAAAAATCACAAGCTCATTCAATGATCATGAAAATTCAAATTTTAATTTTTATTCAAATTTGCGCTTTCACTTCATAAATTATGACGTATTGCTCTCTCCAACACGAAAGAATATAAGCTGCTTTTCTAAGTACAAAAAGTATCGGTATCGGCATTGATATCGGCAATTCTGGCCCAGTTTTTCCTTGGTATCGGATCGATCCTAAATTTTGCAGTATCGCCCACCCCTCCCTTCCAGAAATTCGTTCATGTCCAGAAACCATCAGCTACGTCGCCATCTTGCGGCGAGAAAGATAATCTCAGCAAGCTCTGCACATGCGCAGTATCACTCCGTGACAAACGCCCGCTAAATACTGTACTGCGCATGCGTGATATCTATCCAGTGAAGATGGCGGCGAGTAATGGTGGTGGGATGGAAGTGGATGCGGCTGGTGAGTGGTTCTGTCAGAAAGTTGTCGTCCTTCGTGCGTTTCATAGCATTACTGTATTGTAGTTCGTATTGTTTTATTTCTGTAATTATGTGTATAAGAAAGAAAAACAGTAAGGTGTTAAAATTAGAGCTGTCTGCACAATAACAGAGCTGACTGAGGAGCTTTTACCTCTGGAGAAACGTTGTGCTTAGTGGTGATTGGCTAGCGCAGCCATCGGCTTGTTTTTGATTGGGTGATTTTCGTTGTTGTCCCGCCTCTCTGTAAAAACGTGTGTTGTGATTGGTCCGTCGCGTGTAAGATCAATTTTGTTTTTTTGACAGCAGCTCAGGAAAAATGTTCATAATAGTATGAACAGTAATCATAATTTGAAAGGCTTTAAATGTATGAAATTTACTCAAATGTAAATTAATTCGTTTCAGTTTATTTCAGCATTCATATTTCTTCCTGTATTTGGAAGCAGAAATTCCCAGAGAAGTTTCTAGATCTCATCCTGATGTGTGCATATACAAGTCATAAAGGCTGTGTTCATAAGCTAAACCTGATTCTTATGAACGTCCCACTTGCTTCGAGGGCAGAACCTTAAACATCATGTCCTTTTCATAAATAAAACATCAGTGTAAGACCGTTCAGCACAGCTTCATGTACCACTGATCAAATCTGTCCCATTATTTATGATTTATTGATATGTTCATTACCTGTCCGCTCTTTTTAATCCATCTTGGAGCATGTCGTTATGTCATATTATCTAAATACGATCTGTGGATGTGTGTGTGTATTGCACAGCGAGCCCCAGCGTGATGGCGTCCGGTGTCACTGGCAGTGTATCCGTGGCACTTCATCCTCTCGTGATCCTGAACATCTCAGACCACTGGATCAGACTACGATCACAAGAGGGACGAGTAATACAAGGTTCGACAGACAAAGAGTTCAAGTTGAGAGCTGTCATGTCTTGGATCGAGTGTAACGTATGTATGTTTGTGTGTGTCAGTGATTGGCGCTTTAATTGGGAAGCAAGAGGGCCGCAACATCGAGGTGATGAACTCATTTGAGCTGCTGTTTCACACAGTGGAGGACCGGATTCACATTGACAAGGAGTATTACTACACAAAGGAGGAACAGTGTAAGTACACACGCATTAGTGTGGAATTTACAACCCCAAATCAGAAGAAGTTGGGACGGTATTTTGAAATTGAAATTAAAACTGAAAACAACGACCTGTACCGCACTCAAAACAATACAACAGAACATCATTTGATGTTTTACCTTGTGATTTTTTTTTTTTTCCCCCTTCAAAATAAACACCATTTGTTTTTTGATTCTTGCAACGCATTTCAAAAAAAGTTGACACAGTAAAGCATTTACCACTTGATAATGTTGCCATTCCTTCTCACAACACTTGAAAGATTTTTAGGGACTGAAGACACCAAGCGATGAAGTGTTTCAGGTGTTGTTTTGTCTTGTTCTTCCTGCAAACAAGTCTTCTTCAGGTGTGCAACAGTACAGGGTCGTCCTTGTCGTATTTTTCGTTTCAAAATTCACCACTTGGGAACCGAGGGGACAGGCACCCTCTTCTTCCACAGCCATGCCTTTGTAATGTGTGCAGAATGTAGCTTTACATTGTCTTGTTGGACAAGATTGTGTCTTGAAGGGAACAAAATCTCAAAAGAAGATGAAAGTTGCCATCACAGAAATGTAAGTTACCTTTACCAAGAGCCAAAACTGCCCCTTTCCCAACTTTTTTTGGAATGTGTTCCAGACCTGAAACTCAGAAATGAAATTAAGTTGATCAGACAAAACATTAACCCTCTTGGGTTCGTACTGTGTAATGAAATGAAATATTTCCATTTTCCATCCTGTCCCAACTTTTTCTGATTTGGGGTTGTATGTGGTTTCTAAGCAGCAGAGAGTGAATGTATGCAAAAGTTTATGTGAACTGGGCATGAGTTTGGAATACACCCTGAACGGGATGCTAGTCCATCACAGGGTGCCATGCGCGCACACATTGACTCGCTGATGAACACTGAGTCACCGGTCCACCTGGTAACTCGGTGGGCATGGCTGCCCACTCTTCTGGGTATTCACTCTTTCAGATGGGTTAAATGCGGAAAGGAATTTCACTGTGCTTAGTGTACGTGTGAAGAATCAAGTTGTTCAAACACTGAAAACATGCACAACTCTACGCAGACAGAAATTTCAGATAAAGATGAACGAAAGCCCTTGTCGCTGTGAGACGAAAGCGTTGTCTGCCCCACCACCAGTCCCAATTTTAAATTATTTTACTAGAATATCTTTAATCTCAAGCTGGTGGGGCGACATATACTGAACGAAGGCTAACGTTCAATATAAGCTAAGTTAGCAAGACAAAGCTGGCCCAATGAGTGTAAGAGATCCAAGCAAGTGAAATTAATAATACGGTGCTACACAACTCGAGCGAAAAGTAAGTTTTCGTAAGGTCTTTTCATTGTGTGTGTGTTAGTCAAGCAGGTGTTTAAGGACATGGAGTTCCTTGGCTGGTACACGACCGGTGGCCTTCCTGATCAGTCAGATATCCACATTCATAAGCAGGTGGGTGGAGCTGAGGAATGTGCATTTATGAATATGTAAATCAGTCTGAAGAGCTGCTGTTTTCGAATGAAAATGGCTTCGTGTGTGTTGCAGGTGTGTGAGATTATTGAGAGTCCACTCTTCCTGAAGCTCAACCCAATGACCAAACACACGGATGTAAGACGCTCACTCACATACACGTACACACAGGCACTCGCTAAAGGCGGTGTGTTACTGTGCACTATCGATATCACACACATTCACTCTCTCCTCCTCTCCAGTTGCCTGTGAGTGTGTACGAGTCTGTGATTGACATCATTAACGGGGAGGTGAGGATGAAGATGATGATGATGGCTGTGTTGTGTGGTTTTTTTTGGGTGCTGACTAATTGTGGTGTTGTGGCGTCACTAGGCGACCATGTTGTTTGCAGAGCTACCATACACTTTGGCGACAGAGGAGGCCGAGCGAATTGGAGTGGATCACGTCGCACGCATGACGTCCACAGGGACGGGAGAGAACTCCACAGGTAGTGCTCAGGGGGTGCAACGATATAGTGCACATCATATCATATACTGTATTGTTTAGGATTACATTTGATACACTGGTGGATCAAGTCACACATTCAGCAGAATGTATATGAAAGTGGGCTTTTTTTCACCCTCGCAAAACCACACTTCTGGTTATGAACGTTTTTATCTCCCGCCGGCCGAAAGGCCCGAAGGGGGATTATGTCCGTCTGTCCGTCCTGCGAAGGGTACTCGCTTTCCGAAATCAACTCCTCTCACAGTTTTCGGAGGAATTTCACCAAACTTGGCAGGATTCCTTGTTATATGTCGGTAATACGCATATTGTAATTTCGGTCACATTCTACCAGAGTTCCAGCTCTTGATGAACAAAATTATGCTTTCACAATTTCACGAGAGTATGTTTTTGTTCTGAAATCATCTCCTCTGAAAATTTTTGGAGGAATTTCACCAAACTTGGTAAAAAAGCATTGTTATAAGTCGGTCGTACGCATAGTTATTTTGTTCAAGTCGGTCGCATTTTACCAGAGTTGCAGCCCTTGATTAACGACCTTGTCCTTTCACAATTTCATGAAGGTGCGCTCACCTTCTGACACCAACTCCTCTCACAGTTTTTGGACGAATTGGCAAAAGGTCTTGTTATATGACGATAATACGCATATTGCAATTTAATTTCGTTTGTGAAATTTTTCCCAGAGTTTTGACCTTTGATTAAATAACTTGGACAATTTCCTGAGGTTGTACGTTCTTCTGAAATCAACTCCTCTCACAATTTGTGGAGGAATTTCACCAAACTTGGCAAAAGGCTTTGTTTTATGACAGTTATACGCAGATTGAGATTTCGTTTCATTTGGGCAAATTTTCCCCAGAGTTATGCCCTTGATTATTAACAAACTTGTACTTTGGCAATTTCATCAAGGTGTGCTCGCTTTCTGAAATCAACTTCCCTCGCAACTTTTATCCCCCGCTGGCTGAAAGTCCCAAAGGGGGATTACGTCCTGGCGATGTCCGTCCGTCCAAAGAAGGGTACTCGCTTTCTGAAATCAACTCCTCTCAGAATTTTTGGAGGAATTTCACGAAACTCGACAGGATTATTCTTTGTTATATGTCGGAAATGCACATATTGCAGTTTTGTTCAATTCAGTAGCATTTTACCAGAGTTATGGCAGGGTTGCCAGCGGGGGATTTTGTGCTCTTTGAGCACTCTTGTTCTGTGTTCGTTTTGTAGACGAGCATTTCGATACTGACGATGCTCTGAGGGGGAAATATTTGATGTTCCATAAAGTCTCTTGAAAATGACTGGATTTTCTCCGAGCTGGCAAGTGCTCGGCTGCCAACAGATGATGAACGGCAAAACAATCGGGATAAGTTTCGGTGTTGGTCGTGAAAGGACACCACTGAAGATTTGTTGCGCAAATGGATGTTTGACAGCACTTGCAAGACAATGTTCGGAGAACAAATAAGAAGCGCACAATACTGTTTTTTTTTTGGAAGAAAAGCAATACATGAAAACCTCAATATTTCATCAGTGAAGCATGGTGGTGGGTACATCAAGGTGCCATTTGAAGTGTCGTTGGACAGAAATGATCCAAAATGTACATGAAGATAAATAAGTCGAATGGTTTTGCAAGAAGAGGAACCTGATGGAGATGCTGTAACGGTGTTCTGGAAATACATGTCCAGTGTAATTATTCCCATTGAATCCATAAAAAAGTCGTCAAACTAAACCTCTCTCTCTCTCTCTCTCTCTCTCTCTCTCTCTTGCTCTCTCGCAGTTGCTGAACACCTCATCGCTCAGCACAGTGCTATTAAGATGCTTCACAGTCGAGTGAAACTGATCCTGGAGTATGTGAAAGCAGTGGAGGCCGGTAAGACACCCGCCCCCGACACGCACTTAGTCTCATTACTGCATTTCTCAGACTGAACTTGTTTGTCTGGGTGTGTAGGTGAAGTTCCGTTTAACCACGAGATCCTGCGTGAGGCGAACGCCCTGTGTCACCGGCTACCTGTACTGAGCACACTTAAGTTCAAGACCGACTTTTATGATGTGAGTCGCTCTCACACACACTCACACACATGTGTCTGCCATGCAGAACCATAAACTACTGACATAAGAGTGTGTATTTGTGTTGACGTAGTGGGCGTGTTCTTATTCGCTCTTCTTTGGGACCGTCCCAAAATAATCAACACCACAAAGTGAAGTTAATCCATTTTAGAGTGTGTGATTCTCTTGAATTGGTTCCTAAAAGTAAACTAGTGCAGCGTTTCCCAACCATTCTTGAGCCATGGCACATATTTTACATCAGAAAAATCCCACGGCACGCCAACAAACAAAAATGTCACAAAAAGTATTTCATCATCATCATCATCTCGTCTCAATTTACTTACTCATTGTGAAACCTGGGCCTGTTTAGTTGAACACAAAGCTGATATACTCGCAGGAATTGAAGAAAGACACACATCAAGATCTTCAACAGCTCGGAGTCTCTCTTTTAGTTTTTATAGCAGTCATGCTTGAAAAGCCTAGCTCGCACAGACAGGTTGGAGAAAATGGGAGCAGAGCCGAAAGAGCCTTGCTTGCCAGAATGGGGAACTCCTTGGCAGCAGTCAGCCAAAAACTGTCCAAAGGTAGATCAGCAAAGCTCAGCTTAAAACTATGATTTTATCTCAATACAGTTATTACCGCCTGCTCCTGCACTGTTGGACAGCTTTCCCCCCCACACACCAAGCATAATGGAGTCGGCTCGGTTGGTTCCCCAGTAAAAGTAAATCCAAAGCAAAGATAACTTTCATTGTATTGTCTTGAGCTCACCTTTTTTTGCTTTCTTCTGACACTACTTATACTAGGGCCTTCGTCTGGGTCAGAATTTTCCCCAGGACCCAGTTCGGATTGTGCACTTTTTTCTTTTCAAATATTTATCCATTGCTATCACTGCTGTCACACCCGAAGCATGACTAATTCTATTGTTTGAATGGCAACAGGTTTTAGCTACCTGCTGCCATCTAGTGGAAGATTATTTAATTGTTCTTCCTGTCACTATAGGTTGCTGGCATAGACAAACTAAGACAAGTTATTTACAGTAAATAATAATTTTCGGACCAATGAAGTGAAATTGGATAATTTCCCATGGTACACCTGATGATCTCTCACAGCATACTAATGTGCCGCTGCACAGTGGTTGGGAATCACTGCTGTAGATCATCCTCAGAATGTCCTACAAGAGCTGCATCATCAGCAAAGAGTACTTCCCTGATAAGGATCTGCCGTACTTTTGTCTTTGCCCGAAGGTGCACCAGATTGAAGAGGTTTCCATCGTATATGGAGGTACAGTATATACCTTCCTCTCATTCACAGAAGGCATGGTGGAGAAAGAGGGAGAAGAAAATAATGAAAAGTGTTGGGGCAAGAACACAGTCCTGTTTGACTCCATTTTCAATCGGAAACGGATCGGATGTTTTGCCCCTTCATGCTGGACCATACCTTTCATGTTTTGGTGGAATGACATGATCAGCTTAAGAAGCTTTGCAGGACAGCCCAATCTTTGAAGTAAAGTGAAAAGGCCCTCTCTGCTGACAAAATTGAAAGCTTTAGTTAGATCAATAAAGGCAACCATTAGTGAGCATCTCTGTTCACGGCATTTTTCCTGAAGCTGCCTTTGGGAGAAGATTATGTTGATCATTGATCTTCCAGCCCTAAAACAACACGATCTGCAAGCTTCTGTAGCCTGTTGAGTGTTACACGAGCAAAGGCCTTGCCAATGATTACTAGCGGTGATATTCCATGGTAGTTGTCGTGGTTGCCTTGATCTCCCTTGTTCTTATACAGGTTGACAATATTGGTGTCGCACATCTCTTGGGGAACAAAGCCTTCCTCCTAACATTTCAAAAGGAGGTGGTACAGATGGGATAAGAGTATGGTATTCTTTCCTGCCTTGATGACCTCCACTGGGATCACATCCTTGCTTGGAGATTTCCCACATGCAAGCTGGCTTACAGCCTCACAAAATTCTCCAAAACTAGATGGCCTGTCCAGTTCTTCCATTACAGGAAGGGAGGAAGTGCTTGTAATAGCTGCCTCTGCAACAGTAGTTCCCCTTGAGTACAGTTCTTGGTAGTGCTCTGCCCACATCTCCATCTGTTTGCTCTGGTCTGATAGGATCTCGCCAGAGGCTGATTTGAGATGCGCAGACTTGGTTTTCTTTGGGCTAAAGGATCTCTTCAGTCCGTCGTACATGCCATGGCTGTTACCATGGTCAACAGCAGCTTGGATGGTCTGACAGAGATTTATCCAGTAGTCGTTCGCACATCATCGAGTAATCTGCTGAGCATCATTTCTTGCCTTTCTGAGTGATGCAAGCAACTGCGTAGAAGGGTCCTTCTTGTAAAGGACCTCTCATATTCCCTTCGACTGGTGCAGGAGTATGAGAGGACTTCCAGAAAACTGGCAGACATTTTAGCCAGAGAGGATCGTTCATTTTTGTGAACCTGGAACG
>JANZLB010000013.1:7746687-7757268 GCA_026167865.1 Notarius quadriscutis
GAGAGAGAGAGAGAGAGAGAGAGAGAGAGAGAGAGAGAGATTCCACCACTCTTTCAACATACATTTATCTCAATAAAAGTATACACACAAAAGAGACTCATACTCATACACTTAGCCTCTTCTGTAATAAGTCTCCTCTGGTGTCCTTCCTATTCAAACAATGCCCAAGACCACTTTTCTACCAAACAGCATCTTTTTCTTCTAAATTTCATGAACGAAGCTATAATTTCCATTTTACAAACTTGACAAAGCCAATCAGATATTAAACCTGGGTGATGAATGAATGCCTCTATTGTCATTGCACAAAGCACAATGAAATTGGATAAGTGTCCTTATTAGTGCAAGAAACAAGGAAGGAAAGAGAAGCTTTTCGAGAATAATCACGAAAGATAAAAAAAAAAATTATGTCAGTGGATTGGACCCTACCTACATGATCGCTCAGTTTCCTGTTATTGGAAGAGCGGTAATACTGAGAACCCAAAATAAATACACTTTCTTGCAATTTCACTGAAATTAAGTGTTATGCTTCAGAAATGACCAAAAATGACTGTTATGTTTTGATTTTTTTATGGATTGATGTTTTGAAATTGCCCTTTTAAAACAGCAGCTTGGATTTTAATATTGTTCAGAAGTTTAAAAGTCAGACATTGTGGACTTTTGTGTGTGTGTGTGTGTCTATGTTTTTTCCCCAGCCTTATTTTATTCGATATATTTTATTCTTGTCCATTTTGTGAAGCAGTGGGGCATATTGCATGTGTGAATTTAAAAAAAAAAATCAAGCGAGCATAAGTCATGTGACTGTATGTCTGAAGCATTACAACAACATTTAATAGTAAATAATGTGAGTTCAATAGTTAAAATAACTATTACTTTATCACGTTTCAAGTCAAAGTTGGACATCTGGACATCTGTATATGTTTCCTGGAAGGTCCATGAAATCATGAGAAGATCAATACTGGTGTGTTTGGATTCATTTACATTTACTTGGCTGGGGGACTCGACAAAGAGTGTAAACTCTGTGTGTGTGTGTGTGTGTGTGTGTGTGTGTGTGTGTGTGTGTGTGTGGACAGCCAACTCTCTGGAGTGTATTTATCAGAAACAGTTGCATAGAAATTTTTGCCCAGAGATTTTAGGGATGTGCGTGTGTGTGTGTGTGTGTGTGTGTGTGTAAGGTCCCGTGGGTCAGGGCAGCAGATGGTGAAGAGAGGGATGATGAGAGTCATTAATGGAAGTGGAGGAAAGAACAAAAGGGGGAACTGAAGGTGTGAAGAGAATTTGGGATGAGACTGGAGGATTTACATATGTGTGTGTGTGTGTGTGTCAGAGAGAGAGAGAGAGAGAGAGAGAGAGAGAGAGAGCAGATCAATATTGAGCCTGTACGTTGATCAAGCTTCTGCTGTTTCTCCCAAACACACATATACCGTCGAAATACAATAAATTTGTCATGTGCACAAAGCTACTGCAGACAATAAAGGATAAAAAACAAACAAACGCAATAATAGTAATGCTAAAAATTATGCAGGTTATTGGTCAGCACTGAAACGAAAATAACTATATCCTGTGAAGACATAAATAACAGTGGTGGTTAAAAAATATAGTAAAGGTACTTTTGGTACTTTCAGTGTCACATTTATATGAGATGAGATATTGTGCGACTTGTGTTCTGTGCAAATTGCATGTTATCATGAAGTCGGTATCTTCAGGTACATCCTGTAAAGTGTAGACCACTGTCTTTTTAATGGTCAGAAGTTGGATGCGCACAATAGTGTAGAATACATGTAGATGCTGTTGCATTACAATTTCCTTTCAGTAAGTCAGGAAGTTAGGAGCTGAACCCAAATCTGTTCCAGCATTACAGTTATGGAGCAAAGCAAGCTCCAGAAAGACATGGTCTGCCAAGGTCGGAGTGGAGGAGCTTGAGTGGCCTGCATTCAAAAATCTAGTGGAAAGCCTTCCCAGAAGAATGGCAGTTATTTCAACAGCAAAGTAGAGCTAAATCTGTACTGGGATGTTCTAAAAGCACAGGTGTGATTATCATGTGTCCACAAACATTTGGCCATATCGTGCATACTGTACGTAAAAACAAGTGACGCAAACATCCATCCATTATCTGTAGCCGCTTTTCCTGTTCTACAGGGTCACAAGCAAGCTGGAGCCTCTCCCAGCCGACTGTGGGCGAGAGGCGAAGGACACCCTGGACAAGTCGCCAGGTTATCGCAGGGCTGACACAGAGACAAACAACCATTCACACCTACGGTCAAATTAGAGCCACCAGTTAACCTAACCTGCATGCCTTTGGACTGTGGGGGAAACGGGAGCACCTGGAGGAAACCCACGCAGACACGCTCTCACTGGCCTCGAACCCAGGACCTTCTTGCTGTGAGGCGACAATGCTAACCACTACACCACCCATGACATCAACAATTCAGCTGAATTGAGTAACAGGAACTTAAGCTAACTGATGAACAATAATATGACACTTTACTTCAGCGCTGGAACAAAGACATAGTAGTCATTGGCTCCTGATGGCATGTCGCAGCAACAGTGTAACGGAGTCAGACCAAAGTTAGTACGTGAGTGACGGAGCAGGAAGTTAGCCTAAATTCACCCCTAACAGCATGGTAAGACCAGCCCAAACAAACCGTGTTTCTCAAATTTTTGATATGTGCAATACTTTGTCCATAATGTGGAAACAAATTTAACAGCAAAGTCATCAAACGGGAACTGAGGCCATTTCTCAGCAACATCTTTACATACTGACACCAAACTTGGGAGGACGACTGAAAACAGAAAGTGAGGCGATATCTCAGCAACGGCTTGATGTTTTGCTGCCAAATTTAGTACCTCATCAAGGGAGCAAATGTTGATGGTCTCAGTGGCTTCTGGATTTCTTCCATCACTAAGAAGTGGCGCCAGAAAGTGTTTAGACCCCCATAATCGTTGTTTGCAGCTATATTTCCACATTATTGAATCGTGTTAATGTGTTTATTGTTAGTCTAAAATAATATAAAATAATAATAAAAATAAAGATAACGCTGAACATTTAACTGGGAAGGTACACGTGTCCTATTCTCGATGAGTTTGTCCAGTGATTCTTTCGTCCAACCTGAAGTAGTGGTTATGGTGTAACTAGTTACGAGATAGTTACATGAAAGTTTACCATCACTGTCGTCACCCTTCCAAATTTGAAATGCTGCAACCTCGATGCCCGCAAGGAATGGAATCGCTGGAATCCTGGAATCACTGGTGGAAGGGTGAATACAGGCTGAAAGCCAGGTGGTCCAAACGCTCCGGCGATTCCTGTGGCCAACACAGGCACGTACCCCCATCCTCCTGGGAACCAACATTGGAGGTGCAGCTCCCTGTCGACCCTGGTTGTCCTGCTCTCTTGCTTGCCACCTGGATCCCCGTCGGGGAGCGAAGCGGTGCGGATGAGGACTGCGCACCCTCATCACCACTGTCAACAACAAATCCTTGTGCTGGCTGTGTCCTTCCAGACGCGTTGCTTCCAACACATCCTCGGAGTGACTTGGGAGGACAGGATCCCCCACACACAGATCCTCAGTAAGGCTAATTGCACAAGCGCGGAGTCCACGATCCTCCGTCGTGTCCTCCGATGGACTGGACACGTCATCCGAATGGCCCCCAACCGAATGCCCCAGATGGTCCTCTACAGAGAACTCACAGAAGGGACCTGCTCCCGTGGAAGACCCAAGAAGCGTTGGAAGGACTTCTTGAAGCGGTCCCTGCAGTCCTGCAACGTTCCTCCTGCCGACCTTGAGATCCTCGCAGAGGACCGCATGAATTGGAGGCGGATTGTGTTCCAGGGAGTCCACCACTTCGAGGAAGAAAGAACCGGGTTGAGGGAGGAGAAACGGGCCTGATGACACCTTGGGCAATTCCTTCCCTCTGCTCCCATGCCTGGTCCCTTCGCCTGTTGTCGTTGTCCCAGGATCTGTCAGTCCAGGATGGGGCTTCCCTCTCATGAGCGGGCACATGAGAGACAGCGACAACCCCAACAGCAACAACAGCAAGACCTGGGAAGGCAAAGAAGACAACGAAGAGGAGGACCTCGTCATTGTCGAATTTTCGACGGACAGCCAAAAGCAAGTAACTGTAGTCACTTGCTGCCTTTGTTTAGAAAACCTGCATACTTTTGTGTAGTTCCTCTTCAAATGTGATGGCCAGAACGTTACCATCGAGTTCAAATTCAAGTTACATAATGTAAATTAAATCATATTGTTCTTATCTCCATTAACGTTCACAATTCTATGACAATATTTTGCTTTTATTGTTCAGGTTGATATATTTTATTATGATTGCCTGCTTCGTGATACTCTGTATTTGTTCTGATTGACCACTGTCTGATATATTTTACTCTTTCTGGCTGGTGTATGATGTATTTTGCTCATATTAGCTGGTGTGAAATGTCATTTGTTTTTATGTTCCTACTGGCTGGTGTGTCGCATATTTTACTCTGATTGGACATGGTGTAATATGTGTTGCTCTAATTGGCAGGTGAACACCTGCGCTTCTGTCCTCGTGATTACACGTGCTGTACAAGTGTGATGGAAGAAACGCTGGTACGGCAGAGTGAAGCTGACTTCCTGTCTTCTGTTGAGGAAACCAGTCAGTTTCTGCTGACAAGCTTCACTCACACACACCGGCGTTTTGATGGTATGGAAGAGCAGACATTCAATACAAGTTATTTTTAATTAGTTTACTTGCTTATTTTACTGTCGTCGATGGCCTGCTTATTAGGTACACTTACCTTGTACATACACTTCCTGTAGGTATGCAGTATACTAGTACATGCGTGGACGAATAATTGTAGCCCATCTGCCCATACTTGTCAATCACCCCCACATTGTTTTCTTCCTCATACCGTCATCAGACCATATTTTTGATCCCTTGTGTCACTCGTGGTTTGAGAATAATCCAACATGTCTAGCCAGTGTCAGTCCTATGACCAGAACTTCAACGCTGATAAACGGCTAGATGTAAATTAATGCAGAATGGCATCCCAAGACACTGCTAATGCTAATGGTAACAAGTCTCGGTGCCGATGCTAATTGACATCTGCCACAGTTAATTAGTGTGGGCGTTTGTGATGTGTAATTGTGGAGAAACTGTATCAATCTGTGCTTTTTCTTTTTTCCCTGTCTGTGTGTGCTGTCAGAATTTTTCCGTGAGCTGATCGGTGTGTCGGAGAAGTCAATGAATCAGATGTTCACGAAGACGTATGGACGCATGTACACACAGAACACACGTCTCTTCCAACAATTGTTTACACAACTGAGGCAATACTATACAGGTATGTGTAGACTGATATGACTGTATTTTGCCAGAACAGCTTCATATTGCCTTGTCATCGATTCTACGAGTCTCTGAGACGAGACTGGAAGGATCAACACCGTTCGCCCAAAGATATTCCTTCATTTGGTGTTTTGATGATTGTAGCTACAAGACATGGTGCTCAATTGGGTTGAAATCTGCTGACGTTGAAGGCCATTGCACATGATTTTACATTATTTTCATTTTCATCAAACCATTCGGTGACCACTGTTACCCTTTCGATGGGAGGTGGAGTCATCCTGGAAGAGAGCACTCCCATCAGGATACAAATATTCCATTTTAGGAAGGTTATAAGTCAGAAGACCTTTGTATTGATTTTCCATGATGCTTCCCTCTAAGGGGACAAATGGATCCAAACCGAGGCCACAAATATCAGTGCGCACCACAGCAGAACAGAACCACACTGTTTCCATTTATTTCTCCTGAGTAAATATCTTTATCTCAGTAGGTATATCGCATGTGAATATACCTTACATGTATACATACAAATACATACACACTGCCTCCTATTTTGTTGATGGATAGACCTTACAAAAACTCAAAAAAAATCCAAGAATGGTGCTTTTCAAGCTGTCTTTGAGTTCTACAGAAATTCCCCAGGATCCCACAAGGGGGCATTATTACATTAGTTATCGTAAACCAAAGCAATTCTAATGATAGACAGAAGTAAAGTATGAATTACAAAGTGTTTTACAATCTTCAGTCACATTCAGGCCAGCTGCCACACTATTTACCAGTACTCAGTTGGAAGCAAAATGTGGAAATAAATACACATCAACTCGATATGAGCAAATTTATTTGTAAAATTGTTCACAGGAGTGTTTACGCAATACATTTGGAACATATTGAAGACTCATTAACATGAACCTTGGTTGACCAGCTTCAAATAATATAATTAGCCTGAATTGCTGCAAATTTATGGATGGACTACTGTACTGAATAGATTTAAAAAACCATGAGCATAGTGTTAATACGAATCCTGGGATGAGGTTAGAACAGTTTTATAATCAGAGCATGTTCTGAGGAAATGCAAGTCTCTACCATATCCAGTAAGTTTATCCACTTCAACAGAAAAGTGAGTGACAGACACAGCAGTTCGACGTAAGTATGCAAAAAGCATACAGTATTCAGTAGACAGCAAGAAAAAGGTTGATCATAAGCGCAGATAGCTCTGAGATGACGTAGGAACAGCAGTGTAGAGCAATCAAGATCTATCAGGCAAATCCAGAAAGTAGACACTGTAATGGTGAGTGTTTTGTGTGTGTGTGTGTGTGTGTGTGTGTGTGTGTGTGTGTGTGTGTAGATGGTGGGGTGTATATATCAGAAGCTGTGTCAGATTTCTGGACAGAATTGGTGGAGCGGGTGTTCACTCTTCTGAACCCTCACTATCACTTCAGTGTGGATTATCTGGAGTGTGTAAGCAAACACACACAACATCTACAGCCATTCGGAGAACTGCAACGCAAACTCAGCACACAGGTAACACGCACCACACATCACAAACATGTCGGGAGTGCATATAGAACAGTGCTCTCAATGAATTTAATGACAGTACCTTGCATCGGTCTTCATTACCTTGATCTGTTCCACATTTTGTTGTGTTACATCCTGCAACGGAAATGGACTCAACGTTACATTTGTTGAAAGGGGGTTGAATGAGTGGAATATGTACAATTTAGATAAATTGTGTTTGCAGTCAGTATTTACCGCCTGAATTCGAACAAACATAAGCTGGATAAATAATTGAATAATTGACAAAAGCAAGGATAAATCACATTTCGAGTTCGGACGCTCAGCAAAGATGTGGAAAAGAACTCTTTGAAATCACTGTCTCCACAGTGAAACATGGTGCTGGTAGCATCATGTTGTGGAGACCTTAGAATTGAAATGATCGGATCTGACAGAGAAAAAAAAAGGGGAAAACAATGTCTGGATCCAGATGTGCAAATTTAATAGAGATATATGCTAGAAGACTTGCAGCTGTAAATGCAGCCAAAGGTGGTTCTACCAAGCATTTATTCCAAGCAAAGGGTGAATATTTATGTACTCACATTGCTGTCTCTATTTTTAGTTGTCTCGTGCTTTAATTGCTGCGAGGGCCTTGGTGCAAGGCCTCTCTACAGGCAGAGATATTGTTAACAAAGCCATTAAGGTAAGTGTTGACAGTTTAAATATTCACACATTTAGTAGCTGAACGAGTAACCTTGAGTTCATCATACTCACTGCCAGCTGTCAAGAAATAGACTTGATATAATATAAGTTTGGGAGAAATACCTGACTTGAAGCTTCAATGTCTTGCGAGTTAACTCCCTATACATTTTAAATCTCTCTCTTTCTAGTTGTAACAAATCTTCCCATCATCTCACCCATCCAGACCCAACCAGACCCTTTAGTGGGGGGGTGGGGGGGGGGGGGGGGTTTGGTTGTTTTCCGCAGAGTAGTTGTTTTCTTGAACTCTGACCCAGGTTCTCTGAGTTCTCCCCTTTTTTCCCTAGTTCCGCAGTAACTCTTCATCTCTTCATGTCATCTATTCATTACGACATGTTCTGCACTCACAAAATACATTAGTTTTATAATATAGGTAATGTAAGTATGTTATCAATCACTGTGGCCAGTTGATGTGAGGGTGGGTGACACTTTCAGATGTTTTGTTTTATTTTCAGAGAGTGACTTTTCCTAACTGTCTCAATCTCCCTGTTTCTCTCTTCTGTTTGTCTGTAGTTCAGTGTAAGTGCAGAATGTGGTCAGGCTTTGATGCGCCAGTTGTACTGTCCTCTATGTAGTGGGAGTCCTTCGCTCCGGTCCTGCCACCCACTTTGCCTCAACATCATGAAGGGCTGTCTGGCCAATCTTGCAGAGCTTAACTCGGAGTGGAACCGCTTCATTGGTGAGCTACAACAAGGGTCAGTGCTTTGCTAAGTGGCTGATGGTTAAGGAAACTTTTTGAAGGGATGTGAATATATTTGAGCCATGACGATGTTAGGAGCTACTCCAGAGGAGTAACATACAAAAGACTCGACAAGGACAAGCATAGGTTGGATAAATAATTAAATAACAAGTAATTGATAGTAATAAATCACATGTCGAGTTTGGAGACTCAGCAAACATGGAAAAAAATTCTCTGGTCTGATGAGTTAAAAATTTTTCCTTTTGGGCCTCGGGACATCCATCTCCATGATGAAACATGGTGCTGGTAGGATCATGTTGTGTACTACAAACATTTAATTATCATGGCCTTTTTCAGTTGTAACTGCAAGCTGGCTTTGTGGTGAGTGTATCCGCCTCTTGACTGGGAGGTCACGAGTTCTACTCACGGTTGGGTCATACCAAAGATACCATCATAAAAATGGTACCTGCTGCCATCTGGCAATACGGATGCAAGTAGGGAGTCAAACTCTCAAGAGGACTGGTCCCTCATTGTAACCCTAGCTAGGCAATAGGCTGAGGGCTATAGAAATGGAGATTTGGTGCTGCCCAATATGCCTTGAAGGCTTGGATAGGAGATTGCCTGGAAAGACCAGGTCCTGGCATGGGAGGGATTTTGACTTTTTTTTTCCCCAGTTGTATCTCGATCTTTGTCACAAACTTCATCATGTTCACCAGAAATTTAAATGTGTGAGACGAGTCTTAGGGGCAGTGTTTTTGCTTAAGGACTATTGTACCTAATGCATGGCTAAAGGTGGGTAGAGGGCCATGGTTTAGGTGCAGGATAATTGTAAGCACACAGAACTAATAATAGCGACAGGACTTTTTTCTGGGAAGCTTTATTCTTTCCTTTGTAATAATGGTTAAATGACGCACTTGTCTGTGCCAGACTCTCTCCTCTCTCTGGCTGAGAGACTCAATGGACCGTTTAATGTGGAGCTGGCTGCTGATTCTGTCGCTGTGAAAATCTCTGAAGCCATCATGCATATGCAGGAGAACAGCATCAGCATCTCGACCAAGGTAAGACACACAACACACATACACACACACTCTTGTCAGTCATCACAGTATGTACATTGTATGTGAGTGTGTGTGTGTGTGTGTGAGTGCAGGTGTTTCAGGGTTGTGGGAATCCTCGTCCAGCCCCCAGTAGAACCAGGCGCTCACCGAGAGAACGAGAGAGAGAGCGTAAGACTGACAGAGATCGAGAGAGCAGGAAGACATTCAGGACATTCAGTCCAGAGGAAAAGCCAACAACTGCTGCAGGAACCAATATGGACCGACTGGTAGGACAAAGAGTTCGAGTTGAGGTTCTTGTGTTTCTGTATTCAGCTGTTTCTCATTATTCAAATTGTGCTGAGGCGTTCCTTTGTGTTTATGTGTTCAGATTTTCATTTGTAAACGCCTTTGTTCAGGTGTCATCATGTCATAATTATTCAGGTTTAAATATTAATGCGTTCAGATTGTAGTGTGCTAATTAAGTTCAGGTATTACTTTGCGAATTACAGTACTGTGCAAAAGTCAGAAACCACCGTTTTGTTTTCAATCAAATGGCCATTCAGGACTTATTGTTAATTATTATAAATTTTTCCGTGGAATAAAAACGTATTCTATTCCCTTCTAGTGAGTTTACTGATGACATACAATATTGTTATCGTATCGCTTATCCTCCATGTATTACACCACTCTCCCCAATGGAGAATGAGCGTGCAATATCATTATAATATTGCACGTTGTCAAGACAACACGGCATCACACATCGGAGCTCATGCCAAGATCCAGTGACAAAACTTTCCTGCTGCGCATGCGCACAATCATTTCTTTGTCGGCCGGCAAAGAGAGACGAAGAGGCTAATCCAGTGCTAGGTTTAAGCACTAAATAAATAAACTTAAAACTGAAACTAAAGACGTGCTACCAAAGAGAAAAACATACCAACGGACATCGAAAAACTGGAAAAGAGACACGTTGGAGATGTAAAACTTCCACGCTAGCGACTGACTGTGACAGTTTGTAAAAAACATGTCCGTGAAGTTTGCTTCATTAAAAGCGGAAGATTTTGAGAGAACAGGTGGCTCTGTTGCGTGTAGTTGCCGATGCTGATTTTAAAAGCAACTCAGTAAATTACAAAGTCAAGGTTTTTTTTTAATTTGCCATTTGTGCATAAACTAACAGTTCAGACACATTGGAATTTTTGTGCAGGGCTCTCTCAGTCAACAGATTAGAAAATAAAAATACGATAATAAAAATATAGAAACACAATACAATTCGGGGGGGGGGGGGGGGGTACATGCTCAAAAATT
>JANZLB010000013.1:7855782-7866470 GCA_026167865.1 Notarius quadriscutis
GTCTCCGTCACTTTTCCTCACCTCCAAGTAGAACTTTGACAATATTTCCGCTATTGCTCTCTTTTCCAGTTTTTCGATGTCTGTTGGGATGTTTTGGAGCTTTGCATGTGACATTGTGTTGTCTTGACAATGTGCAATATTGTAACAATATTGCACGCTCATTCTCCATTGGGTAGAGTGGCGTAATACATGGAGGATAAGCGATATGACAACAATATTGCATGCCATCAATACACCCGCTAGAAGGGAACAGAATACATGTTTTTATTCCATGGAAAAAGTAGCCTATATGGAGAATAATATTCCATATTCTTTTTTTTCCATAAAAGTCATGTTTAATGGCTGTGGAAATTTTCCGGGTGTAAGAATTTTCCCGAAGGACCTCGGTCGTGGTTTTTAGCCACAGATTTCATATCCTTTAGCTGGAATATTATTCACTGTGCACGTGGAAGTGGATGAATCTAGTTGAAGCTGTAGTTACTGGATTATTCAAAAGTAAACGCATTTTCCTGATGAACTTAGTCATGTCATGGTTTCATTTGAAAAGTTACTTTTATGACGGGATTAGACATTTCGATGAAATTAGACTTCAGGAAACCATCATTAACTCAAATCTTCCTGACACGGAAATGAAAGTGTGAATTAGTCAGAAGGAAAATAAGCTGTAAATGAACGAGATTTATAATATTTACCATGAGCTAGACAGGCTGTGCAGCCAATTATGTTGGTTTGTAAGGAGTATTTTAAAGATCTGCATAAAAATTGAAGGTTTTTCTTGAAAATGTCATAAAGTAAGAGTACAAATATTCAAGTAAAGTGTAAATTACCCCGCCTAAATAACATCCAAGTACAATTCCTCAAGTATTAGATCTCTCACATAATGCAAAGACTTTCCTTCATATTAAATGTCAATAAATGCAGAAGCTGATAAAATTGTCTCATTACATCATTATATTTTACTTCATAAAAAATGTAAAACATGAAACATTTTGGGATGTGGTGTAATAATGAAACATGTTATGCTTGCAGAGACGGCTACATTTTTAAGCATTAACTATCCGCTCACTGGCCACTTTATTAGGAACACTCATCCACCTGCTGTTTTACACATCAGCCAATTCCTTGACAGCAGCACAATGCATAAAATTATACCGATACAAATCAAGAGCTTCAGTTAATGTTCACAATGTTCAAACATCAGAATGGGGAAAAAAATTGTGATCTCAGAGTGTGACTTTCACCGTGGCATGGGTGTTGGTTTGAGCCAGATGGACTGGTCTGAGTATTTCAGAAACTGCTGATCGCCTGGGGGTTTTCACACACAACGGTCTTGAGAGTTTACACAGACAGAATGGTGCGAAAAACAAAAAACATCGAGTGAGCAACAGTTCTGGGGAGAGTGGAACCTAATGTGGTCTCCTGCTGTTGTAGGTTCGTTGTTTTGTGCATGCTGAGATGCTTTTCTGCTCACCACGGTTATCGAGGGTGATTATTTGAGTTACGATATTCTTCCTGGCAGTTTGAACCAGACGAGCCATTTTCCTCTGACCTCTCTTCTCAACAAGGCATTTCCACCCACAGGACCGTCACTCACTCAGTGTTTCCGCAAATTTTCTGAAATACTCAAACCAGCCCTTCTGGTACCAACATCCATGACATGAAGTGTCACCAAGTCACAGAGATCACACTTTTTCTTCATTCTGATATTTGATATCAGCAATAACTGAAGCTCTTGCCCTGTATCTGCATTATTTCTTTTATTGCGCCGCTGCCACATGATTGACTGATGAGATATCTGCGTCAGTGTGCGTGTGTTCAGGTGTTCCGAAGAAACTGGACGGCGAGTGTCGAACTGAATGTGCTGCTATAATACAGAGACGGCACTCAGTTTTAGCTGTTGAAGTAAGGCTGATCCAGACTGATGCCAAGTCAAGACTTTAGAACAATCCCTGGATGACAAAGCCCTGACACTGGAGACTAGTTCCATGAATATTAAATAAGTTTCATCACATCAACAATTATTAAAAAAAAAAACCGATTTGTTGTTTATATATGCCCCTGTGAATAAGCTGTTACCATAGAAACGATAATATAAACCTGCGATTTGCCTTTTAGCCAGAAATACTCTATGATAACAACTGCTGTTAAAAAATGAATTCATTGGCACGATGGTGGAAGGAAATAAGAACTGATTCTTTTGTTCTCACTGAAGTGTGAGTTTTAAGGAAATATTAGACTACAAGCAGAATCAGGTTTCATGAAAGAGAGAGAGAGAGGACAATATTCTCATCTTCTCTTTACACACAGTTTCTCTCTTTCTGGATCTATCAGTAATCAGACATCTGATTCATATTCAGTATGAAGCACTTCAGCCTGAAGATATTGTGTGTGTGTGTGTGTGTGTGTGTGTGTGTGTGTGTGTGTGTGTGTGTGTGTGTGTGTACAAGCAGAGTTCCAAGAAGTATGAGGTTGAGCTGTTCTAGAATATTCAAAAAATGTGAAGATCCCGGTTCTAGAATGTTCAAATGTGTTTCAGCCTCAGCTGTTCTAAAATATTTCAATCTGTGTGAGTCTCATCTGTTCTAGAATGTCCAATAAGTGAGTCTCATCTGTTCTGGAATATCCAATAAGTGTGAGCCTCCGCTGTTTGAGAATGTTTCAAAAAGTTTGTCTCAGTTGTTCTAGAATGTTTCAGTAAGTGTGAGCCTCAGCTGTTCAAGAATGTTTCAACAAGTTTGTCTTTATTGTTCTAGAATATTTCAATAAGTGTGAGGCTCATCTGTTCTAGAATGTATCGACAAGTTTGTCTCAATTGCTCAAGAATGTTTCAGGAAGTGTGAGTCTCATCTCTTTGAGAATGTTTCAACAAATTTGGCTCATTTGTTCGAGAATGTTTCAGGAAGTGTGAGTCTCATCTGTTCTCGAATGTTTCAACAAGTTTGTCTCAATTGCTCGAGAATGTTTCAGGAAGCGTGAGTCTCATCTCTTTGAGAATGTTTCAACAAATTTGGCTCATATGTTTGAGAATGTTTCAGTCAGTGTGAGTCTGAGCTTTTCTATAAAATTTCAATGTGTGAGTCGCATCTGTTCTAGAATGTTTCATCAAGTTTGTCTCAGTTGTTCAAGAATGTTTCAGTAAGCGAGTCTTTCTGTTCTCGAATGTTTCAATCGGTTTGTCTCAATTGTTCGAGAATGTTTCAGTCAATGTGAGTCTGAGCTCTTCTAGAATATTTCAACAAGTGTGCTTCTTATCTGTTCCAGAATATTTCAACAAGTTTGTCTCAATTGTTCTAGAATGTTTCAGTAAGTGTGAGTCTCAGCTGTTCAAGAATGTTTCAGTACGTGTGAGTCTCAGCTGTTCAAGAATGTTTCAACAAGTTTATCTCAGTTGTTCTAGAATATTTCAGTCAGCGTGAGTCTGAGCTCTTCTAGGATATTTCAATAAGTGTGAGCCTCACCTGTTCTCGAATGTTTCAACTAGTTTGTCTCAATTGTTCTCGAATGTTTCAGTCAGTGTAAGTCTGAGGTCTTCTAGGATATTTCAGTAAGTGTGAGTCTCATCTGTTCGATAATGTTTCAGGAAGTGTGAGTCTCATCTGTTCTGGAATGTTCAGTAAGTGTGAGTCTCATCTGTTCTAGAATATTTCAAGAAGTGTGAGTCTCATCTTTTCTAAAATGCTTCAAGAAGTTTGTCTCAATTGTTCTAGAATGTTTCAGTCAGTGTGGATCTCAGCTCCAGAATATTTCAGGAAGTGTGATTCTCAGCTGTTCTGGAATATCCAATAAGTGTGAGCCTCCGCTGTTTGAGAAAGTTTCAATGGGTTTGTCTCAATTGTTTTCGAATGTTTCAGGAAGTGTGAGTCTCAGCTGTTCAAGAATGTTTCAATAAGTGTCTCAGTTGTTCTAGAATATTTCAGTCAGCATGAGTCTGAGCTCTTCTAGGATATTTCAGTAAGTGTGAGTCTCATCTGTTCTCGAATGTTTCAACAAGTTTGTCTCAATTGTTCGAGAATGTTTCAGAAAGCGTGAGTCTCATCTGTTCGAGAATATTTCAATAGGTTTGTCTCAAATGTTCTAGAATGTTTCAGTCAGTGTGAGTCTCTGCTCTTCTAGGATATTGCATTAAGCATGAGTCTCATCTGTTCTAAAATGCTTTAATACGTTTGTCTCAATTGTTTTTGAATGTTTCATTCATGTGAGTCTCAGCCATTCTAAAACATTCACCATCAAAAATGACACACTTTAAAGCTCAGTGGGTTATATTATTTTCACTCGACTATCACATCCACACTTCAGCCAGGTTCAACACAGGAGAATGTTTCAGCTCTTCGAAACACACCACCTTCATCAAAACACGAGCATTCATCACAGGTTCAGACTTTTTTCAGAATTATTCTATTCGCTGTGTACTGTACACTGAGGCACAGGAATTCCTCTTGGTAAACTGTGAGTGGTAGAAAAGAGCAACTGGACTTGCTTGAAGATTCTTGAAAAGTCCGCCAGTTTTCTGGAAAACCTCTCATACTCCCGCACCAGTCGAAGGGTTCTCATCCCAAAATGCGTGGAAACATGTCTGTGAAGATTCTCAGTCATCCAGGTCATAGTTCCTAGGACATAATTCCTCTTGGTGTTTGGTCACAACATGATACATTCATTGCACACATCTCAGATAGCACAACACTGTCATCCTGATATCCAAATATTGCACATTAAAGTGTAATGTTAAGCCACCTGAATGGTCGGCTCAAGTGTAACTGATTGATAGTGGAGGTAGAAATAATACCTGGATGCAGTTTGGGGGTGCATTCAATGGAGTGGAACAATTATAATAAATAATATCATACATAATAAATAACAGCAATGATACTGTACATAGTAATTATAGTAGTCATAATAATCATAATAATTGTTAGCTTTCTTTCAAGGTCATCCCAAGTGCTCGAACACACAGGTTCTCTTCGAACAAGACATCTTCGTCAGTTGACCTGCGTTATAAAACAACGCACCGTTTGACATTGCGACAGATGTTCAGCTGACTTTGAAACGGCGCAGTGCTAATTCTCACTAATGCTAATGCTAACACACTTGTGCCCAAACATCAACCTGCAGGATTTAGCCTAATTATTGTAACAGCCTGTATGTGTACGTATGCTGACTCGGTGGGTGGCTGTGTAAATGTTTTTCTATTCACTGCCATGACACGTTAATGAGGCACCAAATGTTTAAAAAAAAAAAAAAAAGGTACACTTCATTAACACACACAGACAGCGTTTGATCAGATTATGGATAGGCCTGCTCTGAGGTAGAAGCAGAAACCCTTGTCATGTGTGTATTTGTGTGTGAGGCCTGAATGAGTGTATTGATGGTTTATCAGTGAAATCTGATCTGCTCCAACTCCATTTCAGCGGCATGTTAACTGTGTGTGTGTGCGTGTGTGTGTGTGTGTGTGGGTAAACACAAACATATGGTCTATGTCAGTACTTTGTTAAACAGGCCTTTTGGAATTCACTAGAGACTGAGACAGTGTGTGTGTGTGTGTGTGTGTGTGTGTGTGTGTGTATACAGATTGAATACTGTCTCCTCTACACACGAGCAAATTAAGAGGAACTCCAGCGACCTGTTGTCATGACCCATTGGTCATAAGTTTTTGGACAGTAATGAATTACATGTACTCTTCTTCTCGTACTTGAGTACATGGTTCACTGAGTACTCTTACTTACAAAGAAAAACATAATCATGCACCAAATCCTACAAAGACAATTTAAAGACAGAACGTGCACTTTTTTAAATAATTCAAGGCCGAATTAAAACAAAAACAGTTCCTGCTGAAAAAGTCTACGCTTTGTGCTTTGTGAGAAGCAGCAGTGTCTGAGACAGGTAATCATACCTGGCCCAATTTATCATCAGGTATCTTCAGTTGTGAATGCTCCAAACTCAGTGGAAAATCAGCATTTCACAACGATGGAAGCACATACAGGCAAGTCATTAGCTAGCGGAGTGAGCTAGACTAGCTAACCAGATCTTTTGATGTTTTACAGTCTGAAAGCTCTGTACTAAACTTAAAATGTTCCATGGATGTTCAGTCACAATTGCCTGTTGTGTTAAATATATCAAGTATGTGTAAGGGGCAGATTTAGCAATGTAGCAAGAAATGTGTATGAATTAGCATGAGCTAGGTAGCTAGCTAACGAATGTAGCAAGCTACTAAATTCCCAGCAGCGCTGGGCTTAGTTAAGTAGCCAGTTAACTTCATCTTTTTTTCCCCTTTAAATATACTGTAAGCCCTGTGATGACCTGGCGACTTGTCCAGGGTGTACCTCGCCTTTCGCCCATAGGCAGCTGGGATAGGCTCCAGCTTGCCTGCGACCCTGTAGAAGGATAAAGTGGCTAGAGATAATGAGATGAGATGAGACTGTACTGTAGATCATTGTGGGTGTGGTGTCGTGGTTAGCAAACCAAACCTGACTTGGGTTCAAACCTTGCAGCCAACTGGAGCCTTTCTGTGTGGAGTTTGCACGTATTCCTCGTCCCTGTGTGGGTTTCCTCCTGGTGCTCCGGTTTCCTCGGACAGTCCAAAGACATGCTGATGAGGTGAACTCTACTCTAAATTGTCTATATGTATGAATGTGAATGGTTATTCGTCCTGCGATGGATTGGCAACCAGTCCAGGATGTTCCCCGCCTCTCATGTGATGTCAGCTGAGACTGGCTCCAGCTTCACCCATGACCCAGACGGAGAAGCGGCATCGGAAAAGGATGGGTCGATGTTGATGGTTGAAGTGGTGTTCACTTCAGCATTGCTCATTTGGTTAGTTAATGTAATTTTCAAAAATACATTCCTCAGAAATAGAACATTTTCGGATTTATTGAAAAAAAAAAGTCATTTGTAAAGAAATTACTGAAGTACTTTTTTCTCTGGACGACTTGTTTACTCTTACTTGAGTAATTTTCTTCATCACTACATTCACTTTACTCAAGAGCACTCAAAATCCAAACTTGGGGATTTGACCTTGACTCAAGCCTCAAAGCAAAAGTATTTTGTCATGAAATTCTGACATGTTTGGTTTTCTTTTTGTTTGTTTTTTTTGGTTGAAACATCTTTCATCAACATGTTGATCTATTTTCACTTTGGCTAACAGTTTGCAACATTACCCACAATGCTGTTCAACTGCAATAGATTTCTTCTCAACCAGATCAGCTACCAAAGCTTCACATTTCATGTTTATCAACCATCAATAACACTGTGCTTGGCATTTTATAGGTTACTGAGCTGAGTCTCTGCTCGAACTTATGATGTGTTCCATTTGAACTGGGAAATCGGAGTTCCAGGTCACAAATTTCAACTGGAGCCTCACCAATCTCGACCTCAAAATCCAAGATGGCTGCTCTGAGCATCAACAAAAAGAAAGCTGTCTGTGTTATAGTGTTTATTAGTACTTCTGTCTTATTTGCTTCTCATCAATGAGTTGTACAGACAGTACTGTCCAAATTCTATCAATGGACATGTCGCTACAGTGTTTGTATGTACAAAATACAGTGCAATGCATTGTTATTAATTGGCGCTGCTCACAATAATGAACCTGGCTAGATGTCCATATTGGTTTTCTGACTTCTTGTCTTGGAACTCGGTCAACTCGGGTGTGATGACATTCCCAGCTCTGATTTCCAAGGTAAATCGAACGCAGCATAAGTGTTGTACAGCTGCATGGCATTCGAGAACATCGAGTCCAATGTTGACTGTCCGTAATCCCAATTCCAAAAAAGTTGGGACACTGTGGAAAACAGAACGTGAAGATTTGCAAATCATGGAAACCCTATATTTCATTGAAAATAGTACAAAGACAACATATCAAATGTTGAAACTGAGAAATTTATTGTTTCTGAAAAATATATGCTCATTTTGAATTTAATGCTACCAACACATTTCACATATTCATCAAGGTGACATCTCTTCCCGGGAAGTCCATGCTTATTTGAGCATGACAATGCCAGACTTCATTCTGAACAGGCTACAACAGTGTGGCTTCACTGATGCAGAGTGTGTCTGCTTGACTGGCCTGCTGTCAGTCCAGATCTGTTTCTTATTAGGAATTTATGTCGCATCATGAAGAGGAGACTCAGACAATGACAACCATGGACTGTTGAGCAGCTGAATTATCATATCAAACCAGAATGGTCAAAAATTACAATTACAGAACCTCAACAATTAGTATTCACAGTTCCCATATGATTAAAATGTGTTTTTAGAAGTAAAGGTGATGTCACACAATGGTAATAATGCCTCTGCCCCAACTTTTTTTTGAGTGTTTCAGGCATCAAATTCCAAGTACATTTATATTTCCAAAATTAAGTTAGTCACTAAAACTACTGAAAATCTTTTCTTTGTACTTTTGTCAGTTAAATAAAAATTTATTAACCATCCATCCATCCATCCATCCATCCATCAACCATCCATCCATTATCTTTAACCACGTATCCTGTTCTACAGGGTCACAGGCAAGCTGGAGCTTATCCCAACTGACTATGGGCAAGAGGCAGGGTACACCCTGGGCAAGTCACCAGGTTATCGCAGGGCTGACACAGAGATAAACAACCATTTACACTCATGGTCAATTTAGAGCAACCAATTAGCCTAACCTGCATGTCTTTGGACTGTGGGGGGAACCAGAGCACCCCAGAGGAAACCCACACAGACACAGGAAAAACATGCAAACTCCACACAGAAAGGCCCTCACCAGTTGCTGAGCTTGAACCCAGGAGCTTCTTGTTGTGAGGCGACAATGCTAACCACTACACCATTGTGAATTAACAAATCACATATTTTTTGTTTTTATTACAATTTGGAAAACATCCCAACTTTTCTAGAAATGGGGTTTGTAATACTTAAAGCATTCCTTGTACTGTATGTAAACACAAGTATCGCTAAAAGAGAAATGAGCAATAAAGGCTAAGCAGCTAAGGCAACCATTGAGGCAAATCTGAAACAGTTGTGCATAAGCAATCTGTGGTACAAGGGTCCAATTCTATGGCTGCGCTTAAAACACAGTCAGACCCAGACTTTCTTATAAAGTCCATAGTCATAACACAAATGACTTATATTAATATGACAGTATCATATGAACAGATATTTACAGAGATATGATACAAACACAAATGTAGTCACAGACTAGGGATAATAACAGATCAAGACACATGTCCAAATAATTGTTAGAGGAATTATTCAAAACAATATCAAAGTAAGAACTGAGGAAAAACTAGATGTAAACAGAAAAAACATCCAGAGATACATGTGCATGTCTTTGAGGAGAACATACCATACAGCATAGCTAATATTATTCCTGGTCTTATTTCTTGGCTGTGAAATTGATTTAAGCAGGTCTGATGGTGTAAAATGTCACATGCATCTTCTCAGGCACTTTTAAGAGGGTTTGTATCCACCTACTCTTTAAGTGGGACACCAGGAATTGTAATTCAGTTTAAATCCAATTTTGGTTAAGTTCACTGCAGCCAAGACCTACTTAGGGAACTTTTGTGCTTTTTAGCAGAGCACAGTGTCAAACAAAGTCCCTGATTAGGAAATATGAGTGGCTCTCACATCTATAGGTTAACTGCAAAGGATTATATAAATGGAAAAAAGGTAGCCATTACTTAATCTCTGACAGGGTTATGAAAGCATGCCTGAATATCCCACCTTCAGAGAGAGAAAAATAGAGGGGCAGGGAAATAAAGGACTATTTTTTAGGGTTTAATGAAGTCCTGAGTTAATCTCAAATGAAAAGCAGACAACAAAAAAGTCAAAACGGAGTGCACAGTCTTCCGAACCTTTTTTTGTTCTGTTTAGCTTAAAATGGCCCATTTAACATTTAAAAAACAACAAAAAAGCGTTTTCCAACATGGCATTTTAGGTTTCCATCCACTTTAATGAAACTTAAAGAAAAGGTATGTAAAGTGAGTTTATATCACATCAGTTACACTGAGGTCATTTTGACCTGTGAGTGAAATGGAGCTTGGGAAAATATATATATTTTTTAAAGGCACATTATTAACACTCACTTTTTCTTCCCTTCATTACACCTGAGAAAAGGAGGATTTCCAAGACATCCTCAAAAGAGATTTTTTTGTGTCTGTTTATGAATATGTTGTATATATGCAACCCTCCATTACAAAACCAGTCAGAAGTCACAAGTCACAATTTTGCGATAAATAGCAAATGTGATAGGGCATTTTGTGCCCTAAAATACTCAAATTTTTAGATTTTGCCATAATATTAGAGGATAACGTTAACCACTTTCAAGTTTTGAAAGAATTTAGCAGAAATTCATACCTTGTGACCTTTAAAACATACTTTTATTGAGATGATGAATTCAAATCCTGGTAAAAATTCATAAAATAAAAAGAGCAAAGGGGCGGCATGATGGTGTAGTGGTTAGCGCTGTCGCCTCACAGCAAGAAGGTCCAGGTTCGAGTCCTGTGACCGGTGAGGGCCTTTCTGTGTGGAGTTTGCATGTTCTCCCCGTGTCCGCGCGAGTTTCCTCCGGGTGCTCCAGTTTCCCCCACAGTCCAAAGACATGCAGGTTAGGTTAGGATAACTGTTGACTCTAAGTTGACCGTTGGTGTGAATGTGAGTGTGAATGGTTGTCTGTGTCTATGTGTCAGCCCTGTGATGACCTGGCAACTTGTCCAGGGTGT
>JANZLB010000013.1:8140493-8155138 GCA_026167865.1 Notarius quadriscutis
GTTAACCTAACCTGCATGTCTTTGGACTGTGGGGGAAACCGGAGCACCCGGAGGAAACCCACGCGGACACGGGGAGAGCATGGAAACTCCACACAGAAAGGCCCTCGCCGGCCGCTGGGCTCAAACCCAGGACCTGCTTGCTATGAGGCAACAGTGCTCACCACTACACCACCGTGCCACCCCCGGTAGGCCCTACCCTAGCTAAATCAGCTAATATGTGTATGTTCCATTGGAATGGACTGGCATTCCATCCAAAGTGTATTTCCCTTTGTGCCCAGTGTTCCTGAGATTGGCCCCAGGTCCACCATAACCCTGGCCAGGACAAATGGGTTACTGAAAAATGAAGAAAAAAAAAAAGAATGTCAATAAATGCTGGATTGTGATTTCCTGTGACAAAGATTAAATCACAGACCCTTGGCAGTCCCCATCTCCTACTTTTAGAACTACAGTCTAATCACCTCCTGGGTGGACCAAGATACTGCAATATTTGGTCAGACCTGCTGAAGTGTGTGTTTTATATCAACACAGAATAGAGCATTAACATTGGGTTTGATTGGTGTCCCCTAATAAGTGTAGTGTCATTGTCTTTACTGTAATGTTCAGTGTTTTTGTGACTTGGAGTATTTTTGCTCTAATGACCCCCTACCTTGCTTTTTCCCATTACCCGCTCCCTGCATGCATCTTCATTATTCTTGCACGTTGCTATGTCTTGTCAACACTGTGTATATCTTGTCAGCACTGTGTATACATTATGCATGTATGCTGCACCATGGGTCCAGGAGAAACATTATTTCATCTCAGTATGTACTGTACATTGTATTTGGTTGTCCCTTGTCATTTTATGACTGGACGACTGCAACTTGCTCCAGGTAGACCGACCTCTGCATGCCATACGGCCTTTGCACCTGATCCAGAATGTAGTTGTACATCTTGTTTCCAACCTTCCCAAGTTCTTCCACACCATTCCATTGCTACAATCCCTCCACTGGCTTCCTGTAGTTGCCTCCATTAGATTCTAAAACACTGATGCATTCATACAGAACCAAAAAATGGTCCAACACCCACTTACCTTCAAGCACTTATCATCCGCTGCACTATGCGTCCTCCGATTCTCAAGCACTGCTTAGTTGGACCCACCATCTCTCAGAATACAAGGAAGGCATGCATCAGGACTCTTCTCTGTTCTGGCACCGTGGTGGTGGAATGAACTTCCCCAAGACAGTTGAGTCACTGGCAGTCTTCAAATGATGATGAAATATTTGCATGTTTATAGCCAACTTGGTGTTATGCGCCTCATTGGCTATCAGCTCATTTCTGTTTCCGGTTGAGAGTACTCTGCGCATTTTGTCTGCCACTTCTCACCAGAGCGTTTTAATCCCCCCCTTTTTTTCTTTTTGTGTTTGTATAGTTTTATGTTTGTTATTTGTTTGAATGGTTTTTGTTTGAATGTTTTGTCTGTCGGTTGCAGCTCTGGACCCAGTTTTGGGTGTCGGGTTCCTTCAGGCCTTGGTCCGCCATGGGTGAAGTCTGTGCTCCTCACTATGGACTGCAATGAGCTTGTTGGTCTTTTAACATCGGGGTTGTCCAGCACTCTGTGCGGCAATGCTTCTGTGCTTGGTACGGTGTTCCAAGTGATGTTGCCCTATGGCGTCACAGTGGCTGTGGAGGTGGCTTGGGATATATCAGCGCTCTGGCAGCGGTGCTTCTGTGCCCGGTTTGTGGATCCATGGCGCAGTGTTCCAAGCGATGTTGCCTGGTGGTATCACAGCAGCTGTGCAAGCAGTGTGGGACATACCTTTGTGCACCTTTTGGTCAGACTATGAGTAGCTACACCATTGGAATTACATCCTGACCCTCTTTTGGTGGACTTTTTTTTTTGTCGTTGTAAAGCGACCTTGGGTGTGAGAAAGGCACCATGAAAGTTGAACTTATTATTATTATTTACCTCACCTGCTATGGAGTAAGCAGGGCGAGGCATTGTTTTCGGTGGGGTTTCTTTGTTTCTTTGTCAACAATATTACGGGAAAATGGCTGGACCAATCTTCACGAAACTTTCAGGATAAACGGGCATTGGTCTCAAATAGAACCTCCAACATTTTGGGGGTCATCCGGTCAAGGTCAAGGTTTTTGTGGCCACTGCTTCATGTCGAGGCGGTAGCCACTATGTCATCATACGATAAGAATGTAAGAGTGTAACAATTGCGCAGTATGGTGTGAGAGCAGTACGGTGTGTTCTGATTGGCTGAGAACAGCAGTGACTCAGAATCAGAACCATGTTTATTGGCCAAGTATGTTCACACACAAGGTCAAAAACCCAGGTCAAGGTCACCAAAAAGGTCAAAATCGTTTTTTCGTGATACCTTCCGCCATATTCATCATAACTGCTACCGGTTGCCTGGCAACACATTATTATTATTATTATTATTATTATTATTATTATTATTATTATTATTATTATTATTACTAAACACCTGATCCTCATGGAGTTCTTTAAAAAGAAAAAAAACCCCACACTTTTCTTGTATTGTGTGTTTTCCATACCCCAATAGGGTGTTTAAACTGATAATACGCTTAGTCTCTGATCTAGTGAATCAGTATACGGATGTATTTATGAATAAAGACTTCAAAGCACTTCTGGAAAGACTTCAAAGCACTCTGCATCAGGGAGTCTGCCAAATACCGTAAATGTGAATGGTTGTGATGATGATGTCGATCTTCGACGTATTTCAGTTCCAGAGGGCAACAGTGAGTATATCGTGTTGTTATTAGAGTGTACACTAGAGGGCAATAATGAGTGTATTCTTAGAGTGTACGCTAGAGGGCAGCAGTGAGTATGTAATGTTGTTAGAGTGTACATTGGAGGGCAGCAGCGAGTGTGTGTTCTTATTAGAGTGTACACTAGAGGGCAGCAGCGAGTGTGTGTTCTTATTAGAGTGGACACTAGAGGGCAACAGCGAGTGTGTGCGTTCCTATTAGAGTGGACACTAGAGGGCAGCAGCGAGTGTGTGTTCTTATGAGAGTGTACACAATAGGGAGCAGCGAGTGTGTATTCTTATTAGAGTGTACACTAGGGGGCAGCAGTGAGAGACTAATGTATTATTAGGTTGTGCACTAGGGGGCAGCACTGAACTGAAGACACGGAGCTCTGAGAGGAACAAAGGAGTGGAGGTGAGTATCGTTAATGTAGCATTGTAAGCCTTGGTACGATTAATATTTTAAAAATAACCTTAAATTGATGCTGAAGAGTATTTTTATTCTATTAAGTCGCCATTAAAGCAGTTTTTGTTCAGTAATGTTAATAAATTAGTCCGTGTTTTCGCGCACGGGTGGAGGCTAACTAAATGGCTTTTTTTTTTTGGTAGATAAATTACTAGCCAACGTTTCAATGAAACCGGTTCATATTTCTTACTGGTAATAACTCAGGATGGATGTTTTCTAGCGCACAGTACATATAGGTTATATTTACAGAAAGCCACCATGGATTATAAAGTATGATTTATAACTCCGAATTTACACGAATGTGGATCTGAACGTGAGCTCCTGAGTCGTGTCACTGTGCCTCCATTGACTTCTCGCGAACTGCTTTTGCATCACATTTAGCGAAATTGCATTTCAATAATATCTTTATATACATAGTTCAACTCTTATGTAACATTTACAGCAGTGAGAATTTTGATTTCTGAGAAGTTAAAGTATTTGGAATCATCTGGTCGCTGCCAGAACGGCAATGCTAATTATTTTAATTCAGGCGGAAGGGACAGCCCTGTGTGGGGTCCTTCGAGTGCAGCAGCTCCACAATACAGCACCAAAGCGGTTTAGGTTTTCTGTAGACATCATTTATGAAAATAAAAAGCAGCTAGTTGTGTTTTAAACTAGCTATTAAATCAGGAAGCTGGCTAAGCTGGTTCCCAGGCGGATGATTAGCTCAAGATAAATCTATATTTTGCTTCCTTTCTGAGCGAATGTACTCGTCGTTTATGAAATGTAAACTCGAGCCGGATACTTTCTTGACCGTCTATTTAACCGCTGTCTCCATTAAAGGCGCAATAGTGTATTTTTTTTCATTTTTATTTGTACAAATAAACTGGAAAATGTGTTGTGTTGTTTAAAATGCGGTTTTAGCAGTCGACTCGGGACAAGTGTTAAAAGTGGCTGAGAAAACGGGTTTGAAAAATTGACTTCCGGTCCGGAATCCTTCCCTGTGTCCTAAATCGCTCACTCGTTCCCTACTCCCTACATAGGGAATTACTATATAGAGGACTGTATCGTGAGCTCATTGGTGAAATGAACAAACACGAAAGGAGACTAGTCCGTCGCGCTGGTATTTACGTCATTACTGTCGCACAATTAAAACGTGCCAGATCAGTCGGCTGGTGGGTTTTGAAAATAATCAAGAAATGCCTGTATTTTTTTCGCAGTCCAGTTTCCATCAAATCCTGCTCTCTGATTGGCTTGCAAAGGGTCCGGAATCCTACAATCCGGACCCCGGTTACAGACCTTTGGCGACTCGTTCGTTCACAACAGCAAACAACATAGGAGCAAAATTTTGTCAAGACTTATTTTCGCATTTCTCAGTATAAACGCATTAATTTTACAGCAGGGATAGCGATAACAGTGTTCACAGCGAAAGAGTTTTACTACCCTGATGAAGACGAAATAAAAGAAAACATTTCAGGAGAAAGCCGAAAACAAGCTTGTCGCGGGTTTGTTCTAAAAATGGCTTCCCTTTTGGGCGCTCTCATTTTCTGTTAAAATTTGGTAAAGAAGAAAAAAATTAAAATATCGCTTATCAGCTTAAGGTCGGTCCGTATCGTGAAATACCGTGACCTCGGCCCAGAGGCCTTGGTCAGTCTTTTCAAGACCTCGGTCACGGTATTTCACGAAAATAAATGTTATACTGAGCGTATTTCCCACGTTAATCAATCCAAAGTACCTGCATCTTTCATTTCCTTTAAATCAAGGCTGAATGCTTTCTTCTTTGCCGCTGCCTTTTATTAAATCAGACTTGAGACTTTTAATTTGATTTCTTTCAGCGTGACCGCAGTGCATGATGGGATATATTGCCTTGGTTAGATTTTTTTGTTTGTTTGTTTTTGGTTCCTCTTCTTCAAAACTTTATTTAGAGCATATAATACAAACAAATCAGGCACTTCAAAGTCACATACAATTCATTCTATTGGTTGAGCAAAATAAAAATAATAAAGTAAAACAAGCAATATAAAGGGCGTTCTCATATAAACTTAAAGACATCAAGTAATGGAAACAATTTAAGGGCTTTTTTCTCATTAATCAGCTTGAATGACTTAAGACCGTAAGCTTATTCCTCCACCTAATCGGACAGGGTTTTGTTTTAAAATCCCTGCATTTATGTCTAAAGAATTTTCCTGCTTTGGTTTGTGGCCATCGGTTGTACACTACTTTTCGTGATGCATTGTGGGATACTTTGTGCACTATATAGGGTGTAAATAATCCTCACTAAAGTTTCAGACAGCACTACAAAACGGCGTCCTCACTATATCGTGCCCTATAGAGTGAGTCGGGAGCAATTTTGGACACAGGGCTAGTTATTGTTGTCTGTTTACAAAATATGGACGAGTCACGGAATATGGGTCCATGGAAAATAAAAAAGATGTATGTATAGTCTAAAGAAGCTATCTTTATTTTGTCAAATGCATGCTCAAGTACAGTGAAACTCATCTGAAGCAGTGAGCGCGCACACACCTACCCAGAGCAGTGGGCAGCTCTGCTGCAGCGCCCAGGGAACCGTTGGGGGTTCGGTGCCTTGGTCAAGAGCACTTCAGCCCAAGGCTGCCCCATGTGAACCGAAGTGCATGTCTTTGGACTGTGGGGGAAACCGGAGCACCCGGAGGAAACCCATGCAGACACGGGGAGAACATCCAAACTCTACACCCAAAGGCCCCTGTCAGCCACTGGGCTTGAACCCAGAACCTTCTTGCTGTGAGGCGACAAAGCGAACCACTCCACCACCGTGTACAGCATGGGTCTTTTCTTCATGGATATGTGATATTTTCTATGAAATATAAATTGTTCGAATTAAGGAGTAAATTAAAAGTAAACATACAAATGCAGATGAAATATTTACATTGTGAACTTGAGCAGTCCAAATATTTAATTGTTCTAGACGACTTCTTTTTTTTTCCCCCTGATTGGAAAATTCCGTCATCTCGGATGGAACTGTTTCCTGCATTTTCTACAGTTAAACATGAATCCATATTCTGACTTCCTACATGTGCAGTAAAGTTTTATGATGTTCCACATCTCTTATCAAAAGACTCGTCTGCTGATTAGTTAGTATTGGCTTGACTTTATCTGGCGCTTCTACCTCCATCATGTAGCTCCCACTGACAGATAATGTCACCGTGGAGACAATTTTTGTGACATCCGTGCCATTATTCCGGAGACTCATAGCAACGTTCGTAAAATTAACCATCTGTATGAAATCCTTGACCGGTCCGTAAATTACTTGCATCCGTGTGAAAATCCATAACCCCTCCGTATTTTGTATCATATGTATTTTTCTTTGAATCCATAGTATGTGATTTGTCTGTATTTTGTCAACCACTGTTATTGTTGAATGAGCCTCCTGTCAGTTATGTTCTAAACACTGTACTTTGGGCTGCTGGAGATCCTGGGGGTGAAGTGTCGTGAACGTGGGTGGAAATGGGGCTCGAGGGGAAAATAAAAACATTACAGTATCAACCCTACCTACTTAATCATTAATCTTAGCTAATGCTCCTTTCATTTTTTTTTTTTCCTGAAACTGATGTAACGTCTTGCAAACGTCAAGGATTGTTGACTTAATGCATGAATATATATATTTTTTGTCCTGTTACAGACGCAAACGATGGAATTAGCCTGATATTGTCAAATCCTGCCAACAAGATGTCAAGTAAGAACTCATTTCATCAAACTAAATCCGTATTTGTGTCGTGGCCTTTGTTGACAAATCTTTTCAGAGGAAAGTAGCTAATGTGTACTCGGAGACGTCTGGGGATGTCCTGGACAAATTTGCATATTAAAGTCTGTTAGAAAAATATAAACTGGTTAAAACTGTATACGTATCTGATCATTTCTGTCAGTAACACAGACAAAATGAAGGGAACCAGAGCAGGTAGTTGAGATGTACAGTACGTAAAGGAAATGGTGACTGATGAAATGGCTCACTTTTATTACTTGCAAATGTCACCAAGAAAGTCTCAAAATGGAGACCAGCGTGTGTGGGTGGGACAAACAATACTGACTAGTGTTTGGTTGTTGGGAACAACTGGGTGAGTTGACTGAACCTGTTTTCTGTGGTGGGAGTTGTAGAGCCATATCGAGTTCAGTATCGTCACTAATATCTGCTCAAAAGGTTGCTAGATTTGTTGCCAGGCTTTCTTTTCTCCCCCCCCCAAATAAAGTAACAACAAATCTAGCAACACCGGTCGTGGCTTTACATCTGACTTCACTGACCTGAACATTCCCACCGTCATGTGTATTTATTTGAGCATGCGTTTAATTCCACCTTTAACATGATTCGACTGAAGCTGACTTGATAAACACGCTTTTGTGCTGCTTAATTATGAAAATAGTTTTTCAATCAATTTTTCCTCCCAACACAGAGCGGCCATCTTACGCCCCGCCTCCTGCTCCGGCCCCCACGACAGTAAGTATTTCACAACATGTCAGTCATCCTCTCAAATGCCCTGCCCCCTCCCCCCAATCACCCAACCTTAAAGCGCTCAGGAGTGTGTGGACAGGACTGTGGGACGATGATGGACACCTTCAATGGGGGTGGCGAGGAAATTTATGCTCTAAAGACATCATTTTGGAATATCTCCATGTTAGGCAAACTGAGGTTTTTTGTTTGTTTTTTAGCATTTTTTTTTTAAACCATCTCATCAAATTTGCCTCTCCCACCCCCATAGTGTGCGTGGCTTTGCTACAAATGGATGTAGAACAAATGCCAGTTTGTGCTGCTATCAAAAAATTGCTGCTTTTGTTTTTTTGCATGTTTTAAGCGAATCATGAGCAAGAACCAACAAACAAACAAAAAGCAAGATTTGTTCATTTTCTTTTCTTTTGGTCCCTTCCTCCCTTGTTTGTTGTCATTTCTCATTCGTGTTTTGTCTCATTTGTCTCCATCAGCAAATGCCCACCACCACTGGGTTTGTGGGGTACAACCCATACAGCCATCTGGCCTACAACAACTACAGGCTGGGAGGAAACCCCGGCGGAAACAACAGGGTAATGGTAGGATCCATGCTAAATAGAGGAACCCCGATACTGCTAGTATTATAGATAAACCAGCTAATCTTGCCTCAGAGGCACGATCTGTTTTTAATCAGTCGATTTGCTTTCAAGAAAAAAAAAAAATGGTTAGATTGTCTCTAGCTCTAGTTGCTTCCATAAATCCTTTCATGTTTTCCATGCTTCTGGAAGTCAGTCTCTCTTGAACTGCTTTGCTGGCTTCTCATTTGAGAGATTGGTTTTCAAAAGTGCTCCACCCTCTTTCATGTCGGTCATTTTATCATGTCATTTATTTTGTTGTGAGTGCTGATGGCTAGGTTTCAACCATTTTAAAATGGTCGCTTATAGGCATGTGCCGATATTAAAACCATCACGCTGAAGGATTGCCTTTCGATGATGACTGTCCTTCTGAACAGGACAGAATTGATCTACTCAAGCAGACTTCTCTGCAAGTGCTTGATGCGAACAGTATTGTCCGTGTCGAAAGTTGCCATTGTGAGAGATTCTGACTAATCGTCACATGTCTAGCCGCTCGCTCTGCACCCAAAGACCCTGTAGGTCACTTGCACCCCGATAGCTGTTTTGTTGTCCCTGCATGGGTGTGTCACAGCGCATTGCCAGTTTAAGTAAGCCCACTCAAATGACCATTTTGGTTGTGCTGCCTCTCAGAACACGTCTCCATTTTTCAGCCGTGCATTCGCTCCCCTTACTCATAGTGCTCCATTGCTGTGGCTCCCCCACACACACACACAATCATACTGTTGTATCTCCTCGCTAATTTCTAATTGTCCTTTTATGTCGTCTTTTTTTCCTGGCAGAATTCCTCTGGGATTACGGTTCCCAAGCCGCCCAAACCCCCCGATAAGCCTCTGATGCCCTACATGCGGTACAGCCGGAAGGTAAGCAGGAAGGTAAGACACCCACGGTGTCTGCTTTTACTGCTTATTTTTCACCACCCCTCCCACCGGGAGATGGTACAATCCATCATTGCTTCCCATGGATGACCTCAAACAGGAAGTGTGATGCTGAAGCGCTGCAAAAATTAATTCTCTGTCTGTGTTTGCTGTTTGTAATCAAGGCTGGAAGAGTGACGGTCACTCTCGGATCTCTGATCAGCCGTGATTTCGACAGCAAAAAGTTTTCCGAAAGCATATAACGAGCAAGCTAACCCAGCACATGGTTCTGAACGGGACACCTGGGAACGATGCGTAACCGCTGGTCCTCTTCTACAGGTTTGGGACCAAGTGAAAGCCTCCAACCCCGATTTGAAGCTGTGGGAGATTGGGAAGATCATCGGGGGCATGTGGAGGGACCTCACGGATGAGGAAAAGCAGGATTACTTAAACGAATACGAAGCTGAGAAGGTTAGTCACCGAGCTGGTCGTAAATTCAGAGTGATTCTCCTGCTTGATTATATTTATCTAGTAAGGAATAATGATCGTGGTGTGAAATAAGCATTTGAGTACGAGAACTCGACAAATATCTCGCTAGCTCATCGTGTGAGGAGGATGCCAGGGATAACTGCGCGGTCTCGGTGGCAGCGCTCGTTAGCTTAACGTGTGTCTGATCGCAGTCTCTGCCCGTTTGTTTGCAGATCGAATATAACGACTCCCTGAAAGCTTATCACAACTCTCCGGCGTACCTAGCATACGTAAATGCTAAAAACCGTGCCGAAGCGGCTCTGGAGGAGGAGAGCAGGCAGAGACAGTCTCGTCTGGACAAAGGAGAGCCTTACATGAGCATCCAGCCAGCTGAAGATCCTGACGGTGAGAAGCACACTGCTGTACGAAATAGCATGTGGAAATAGTCTGGCACCTGAGGAACATGTCTGTTTGTCTTGTGCATTCGTTCATGTGTCCCTCCGTGCGTGTGTTCGGATAGATTACGATGATGGGTTCTCGATGAAGCACACTGCAGCAGCTCGGTTCCATCGGAACCACCGTCTGATCAGTGATATCCTGAGTGAAGTGGTGGTGCCTGACGTGCGCTCGGTGGTCACGACGGCACGAATGCAAGTGCTCAAACGCCAGGTCCAGTCCCTTATGGTGCACCAGGTATACACACACACACACACACGTTCCTGTATCAGAATAGTGCACGATGATTTGACTGTTTTGTAAATAGTCATCGTAGCTCCAGTAAGAAGAACGGGAATTCCTTCAGTGTTTGTCGTGTGTGTCGATTCAGAGGAAGCTGGAGGCGGAGCTGCTGCAGATTGAGGACAGGCATCAGGAGAAGAAGAGGCGGTTCCTCGAGTCCACCGATTCCTTCAACAACGAGCTCAAACGGGTAAGACGCGCTCTGAGCAGTGAAAAGCGTCCAGTTCAGTGACTGGGGTGTGGTTTGGGACAGATGCACAGTGACTGGTGACAGTGGATGTGTATGTAATGGGATTTGTGAAGGAATGATGTGAACCTTCATTTCTTTTGCTTTAGTAGCTTACAAAGTGTATATGACTGAACAGTGGAGGGAATGGAGAGTCATGCATATCTCTGGATACAGCCTGAGAATTCAAAATACTCCCAAAAGGGAGCTTGACATGAGGTTAGATTAGATTTGTCTCAGAGTTGATGAGTGTGTTGGTGTGTAGCTGTGCAGTCTGAAGGTGGAGGTGGACATGGAGAAGCTGGCAGCAGAGATGGCAGCGGCGGAAGAAGCTGCGAGACGGAGGGCGGAGGAGAGGGAAAGGGAGCGAGAGAAGGAGAGAGAGCGAGAGAAAGAGCGAGAGACGGAGGCGGAGAAGACTGAGAGAGCAACCGAGGAGGATCAGCAAGGACCAAGTGGACCAAACAGCAGCGAACAGAATACCAGCACTGATAGCAAGGAGCAGGACAAACCCAGTCCAATGGAGACAGGTGAGGACAGAGTCACAAATACAAATGCTTTTCCAACCTACACCTAAACACTATTAATTGCGTTCAGGATGTTGTCCTCCACTGTAACATGTCCGGGTGACTGTGTCCTGCAGATGAGGCTCGTGCTGATGTGCCTGAGGGCCAGCAGGAGTGCGAGGAGCACACGGTGGAGAAGCCAGAGCAAGTAGAGAGTGGGTTAGAGGAGGGGGCAAGCGACAGTAATCCTCCACTCGAGAGAGAAAACAGCACAGAGTCTGCACCCTCTGATAGTGCGCTGGAGGAGAGAGCACCTGCCGCCCCACAGTAACTGAGCAAACCCCACACTCCTGCGTGTGTACATCCTCTGAACCTTGACACGCAGAAAAATCAAAGGTTTTTAGAGGACACCGCCCCTTTTGTGTTTGTTTTTACGTTTATCCCGTCATCCTCTCGTAATACCCTGAACCCAACACGTTCACGAATTTTTATCGGGGGGGGGGTTCATGAAAACAGCTTCTGGAAGATTTGCTTGAATAAAACGGATGGTATGTAGACGTTCATCACACGTTGCCACATTCGGCCTACGGAACTTGAATTATGTACGACCTTTAATACTGCAAGTTAAAAGGTAATATATAATTCAAACGGAACGTATGACCCAAGCTAACAGTTCCTTGGTTTTATTATTAGAACTTCACTTCATTAAAGGAGAGTAAATCTCCCACTTTTACCAGTGCCAGGCTTTGTGAAGTCAAGGGAAAAAAGGTTTAATTTTGCGCCTTCAACGCTCATGTCCCTTAAAACAAATTTTCTCTCAATTTGAAACCTTATTTAGCTGTAGACTGTGTTTAGGTAGCCTAATTTCTTCCCTCTTTTATTTCCCTAATATTCTTTCACTGAGCTGATTGCATACCTTGGCAGGATGTTGCCATAAAGCGTAGGTGAAACGGTCAGCAATCTCACTAGGTTGTCAGCATACACCTTCTCGTTAAACGCAGCCGTTTTGTACTGTTATGATGTATTACCCAATAAAGTGATTTATATGTCTTAACTTCCTGTCTCAGGCATTACTGTTTGACAAAATGCAGACGTTGAATTGAAGCTGTTTTCCAATCAGTAATTTCCAAATTGGCGAATCTCAAACACCCTTCTTTTTATCAAGGGTTCCTCCATCGAGCATTGAAAAACGTTCTCCTTCAGTTTCCCTTGAAATTTCTGGTTCTCGTAGTCCAAGAAAGGGCTACGTGTACTCAGTTATGCTCCAGGATTAGGACATGCATTTCTTTCTCCAGGAAAGTAGATTCACTGAGCACTGAGCTGTTTTTAAAAGATGTGGTCGATTCAGTAATCTGGCTAGATCTGAAGGAAAGGAGCACCTGCACTGGCGTCAACTGCAAAGTGGTTAAGAGATTCCTCTGAAAGGTGCTTGGATGCTGTCTGATGTCTTTTGGCAAGTTCCCCACTGAATCTTTGGGTGAAGATCGCCAGAGGTGAAACTACAATAGCACCAATCTGACAGAAACCCTGTAATCACCAGCCATTTGAAGAAATGTCTGTGTCCACTAATAACTGGCTACAGGTGTATTCTTTGGTCTTTGACAGAAGGGCTATGGTAACTCAAATAACTACTCTGTGCAACCATGCTAAACAGAAAAGCATCTCCAACCACAATGTATCCAACCTGTAGGGGGACGGGCTACAAAAGCAGAAGACCACACTGGGGTCATCTCCTCTCAGCAAGCTTTAGTGGGCACAGACGCACTCAAACTAGACAAGTGACGATCGGAAAATTGCAACCTGAACGTTTCCAATCTTTACCTGCCCGCTTTCAATGGATGAGCCAAATGAGGTGATGCTCGTAATCATAGCCGAACTGAGTACTACTCCCAGAAGTCAACAAAATTTCCACAAAGGAATACACATTTCCTTGCAAAAAAGCAATAACTCGGCTTAAACCCAGGTTTTACGCAAATCGTGCGACAAACACCAGATCATACATTTGCAATACGTCGAACTGGCACTGCTCGTCTGAAACATGAGCAAAGAATTCATTTCCGGAACCACAAAAAGTACAAATGAGTAACGGAGGCCGGGTGTCACTAATACTGTAGTCTAATGGGGCTCATCTTGGTAACCTAAACGCTCGTATTTGTGTGTAAATGGGCCTAAATCCTCATGATGTCCAGCAGGGGGCGGTGTATCAACAGGGGTTGAACTTCACCAGTTTGCAGTCTCATCACATGGTCTGTAGGCAAATCTGAGGTTAATTTGGTGACTTCCAATCAGGTTTGGAAATTGAGTGTGTCACACCAAAAGTAGCTTGCTTTTTTTTTTTTTCCCCATTGTGCTTCTGGTGTTGGATTACTGATTACAAAACACATCGACATTTCTCCAGAATCCCTGGACAAAGCGAACTTCTGCACTTTCTCTCACCTGTCTAAGTCTTTTATTTTCCTTCCATCCATCACCCCTGACTTTCTTAGTACTGTTTCTGCCTTTATCCCTTTCTATATTTTTGTCTCTGACTCTTTGGCCTGCTGTGTGTCTCTTTCGCAGTCTGATGAAACATCTTGTGGTCTTGTTAATGCTGCTACCAGCTGGGTGCAGTGTGGGGCATGACCTGACTGTGGCTTCCCCTACATGCACTGAACCAGAAGAAACACAATTCTGCTGAGCAACAGCACCATGTTCAGTATACACAGGGCATGAAAAGCAGTATAACTAAATACAGCAGTATCCTGTCACCATACACTGGTATTGCTATGTTTGGTTGGATTCTTCCACTGATATACAAATTATTGTAGCCAACCTCATGCAACTGAAAAAGATATGAATATCTGGTCTTGATAAACACAGTGACATTCAGGAAATGGTAATAAATAAAGCCAAAATATATCATGGTTCTCCTCATCTATGATTTTTTTTTTTTCTGTTTCGAGTTTCATATTTAAAAAAAAAAAAAGGTAATGTACAGTAGTGCATACACAAGGTGCACTGCGTCTGTCACATCTTTCAACTTTTCATAATGCAGCGAAGACTTCTTTTGTATCTTGAGTCACATCCAACCCTGATTCCAAACAATTTGGGATGCTGTGTAAAATGAAAATCAAAACAGAATGCAACAATTCTATATTCAATGATCAAATATAGGTTTTCAACTGAATACAATGCAAAGACAAGATATTTAATGTTTAATCTGATGTTATTGTTTTTTGTGAATATAAACTCGTTCTTAATTTGATACCTGCAATACATTCCAAAAAGTTGGGACTGGAGCATGTTTACCACGGTGTCATATCGCCTTTACTTTTAACAACACTCAGTAAACGCTTGTGAACCGAGGACACAAATTGTTGAAATTTTGAACATGAAATTCTGTCCCATTCTTGCTTGATCTATGACTGCAGTTGCTCATGTGTAGTGATGTAGTGTAGCTTATGGTGGTGTAGTGGTTAGCACTGTCGCCTCACAGCAAGAAGGTTCAGGGTTCGAACCCAGCGGCCGGCGAGGGCCTTTCTGTGTGGAGTTTGCATGTTCTCCCCGTGTCCGCGTGGGTTTCCT
>JANZLB010000013.1:8333884-8344177 GCA_026167865.1 Notarius quadriscutis
ACACATAGCAAGAAAAGTACTTGGAAAACACTAAGGACATAGCTGAGAGGGATATACAAACCTTTCACCAAGTGATCGCTACAAACTCGAGCATGCTTCGACTCGGCTCCCTTCGATTTCGGCGAGAGGTTCAAAAGCCACCTTTCTCGACGTCTTTTTGTGAAATCCTGTGTTCATTCACCATTTTTTATTAGTTCACAGGGAACCCTGAAGAAACTTTTCTCAGTTTCATGGTTTGATCGATTCGATCAACCTAAAACAACGCAAGCATAAGGCATTTTTCATGTGAGCGATGCACCTTCTTCAGACAAACGCTTTGTCAACTGAACTTTGGTTGACCACCAGCTAAAGTTTTGAATAACTAATGAGGCGGATGTGATGTCATGTGAAACCCAGCAAGTACAACGTTATCACTAGATCTAAAAGCACAGACAACTTCATTGCAAGCTTTCTCTTGGAATAAAACATTTACATACCTCAATATGTTTCCATAGGTTGGACGGCAAGGTTTTAGAGGCCATGATGTGGTTCTTTTAGGCAAACAAAGCAAACATTCAAAACGAAACAAATCTTTATTCCTTTCAGAAAACTGAAACATGGGTTCACCGGCCATGGGTGTGTGTCTTCCCCAGAAGTACTGCCTCCTTCCATTCTGCCATCAACTGATTGTGTTCAAATAATGCTGCTGAGAAATCATTGAAATTGATTTTATACAGTCTGTGGACGTGATGTGACCACAGTGATTACTGATGGGCTGTCTCAGTATCACCTGCAAAAATAAACAATCACGTTTTAGAAAAGAAAAGAAAAAAACATCCACTTTCAGAGTAACAAGTAATGAGGACCTTGATAGAAATGTAGTGGAGTGAAAAGTACAATATTTGTCTTTAAATTTAGAGAAGTTAAAGTCATAAGTTTCAAAAAAAAAACAAACCCTCAAGTACAGATACTCAAAAAGTGCACTTAAGTACAGTACTCAAGTAAATGTACTTCATTACTGTCCACCTCTTTACGGGTGGAGTGCCTACTTCGGGTCAGAGGGGAGTTGCTACCTAAAGTGGAGGAGTTTAAGTATCTTGGGGTTTTGCTCACGAGTGAGGGTAAGGGGGAGCAGGAGTTGGACAGACGGATCGGGGCAGCGTCAGTAGTGATGCGGACGCTAATCCGGTCTGTTGTGGTAAAGAGAGAGCTTAACCAAAAGGCAAAGCTCTCAATTTACTGGCCCATCTACGTCCCCACTCTCACCTATGGTCACGAGCTGTGGGTAATGACTGAAAGAATGAGATTGTGGATACAAGAGGTAGAAATGAGTTTTCTCCGCAGGGTGGCTGGGCTCTCCCTTCATGACAGGGTGAGAAGCTTGGCCATTCGGGAGACTCGGAGGAGAACCGCTGCTCCTCCACATCGAAAGGAGTCAGTTAAGGTGGTTCGGGCACCTTGTTAGGATGCCCCCTGGACGCCCCCCTGGACTGGGAGGAGACCCCGGGGCAGACCCAGGACACGCTGGAGCGATTACATCTCTTGGCTGGCCTGGGAACACCTCGGTATTCCCCCGGAAGAGCTGGTGGAGGTGGAGAGAGAAGTCTGGGCTGATAGATATCTATCAAATTTGATAGATCTATAATGATTTGTTAGATATCTATCAAAGCATAACAGCAGACCTCAGGTATTTAGCTTAATTTAGCTGAATCAGTTAGTATGAAGTAATGGCTATTTACTGTCATTCAACTTTATTTTGAAAAGAGACTTCCAGAATCACATGACCACCAGCTAGATATTTCTCGAAATTAACTGAACCAAGAGTCGTGGAATAAACCTTCTCTGCATTTGTCGCATTTTATGATTGTTGATTTATAGTTAAGTAATTTTAGTGACTTATTCTTATTTTTTTAACAAAGAGTGATTTATCAGAACTAGAAAGGCAAGTCGACTTTTTATGGCATCGGACAAACCAGCTAAATTGTATTTTGTACAATAAGGTATCTTGACGAGAAGGACTTTTGAGAGCAGCTGGAGGATCACCAAAACCAAAATTATTAAAGCAACATTTTATGCTCAAACTCAATTTGGAATACAAATGGTCAGACATTCAAAGGTGGGTGAAGGCGCTAAAGAAATTACAACATTCAACACGAATAAAGGGATTTTACAGTCAGTTCTAAATGAAACAGAAGTGTAAAATGATCAGATTTCAGACTGCTAATAGCCATCATATTCAGCATTAAAGTGTAATTAATACAAGGGAGAAAATGCTTTGTATTTATATTGGTAATTATTTCTGAAGCCTGAGGAAAGCAATGGTTTTATTAACTCACTTAATCATTTCTGCAGAACCAAAGGTGAAGTGCACACCACACTTCTCTCTGATATGATATTTGCATTCTTGAGTTTTTCATTCTATATATATATACTTCACAAGACAAAGACATAACCACCACTTTAACAAGTCTGTTTTATGCCTGATGGCTTGAAGCTGAACCATCAGTTTTCCTGATGGAGGGGTGAACAGGAGAGTTGAGCTCTGCAGTGTTCCACACCCACAGCAGCTGTAATTAACTGTTCCAGCATTTCAGAGATAATAACCACCCTGGTGATGCTTAATTATCAACCACAGAAGAAGCGGGAATTGCTTTTGTCCGTCTTTACATTCAACAGCTACATCATGTTCTAAATGAAGATAGAAAACACAGGCAAGTGCTAAATAGTTTTCACACTTCAAACTCTGCTGTACAGTTGCAGAACTCAGTGTTGATTGACTTCTCATGTTTTGGTTGTCCATACGTTCAAGACTATTTTTCATAAATCCATTGCTCTCTTCTCTCTCATCTCTCTTGTGTGAGAAATTTGGCAAACAGGTTGAGATCTTCATTTGCCAGTCAGTCAGTGTGAACAGGGTTTTCATAATGTGTGAGAAAGAAAACAAGATGGGAATTGTGATGAGTTTCTCCTGAGTGAAGCGTGATCTTGATCTAGAACAGACATATACATCTGGGGTTTTTTTTGTACCAATACTTACCACTCACACTGAGCTGACAGAAGGGAAATGGGTATGCCCTTTAAATGAGGCAAGCCAATGGATAGGGTTTTCTGAGCTCTTCTCTCATTTGATTACGGCAACTAAAATGGATGTCGTTCAAAGACAACAGTTAAGAATGGACAAGCCCCATTTACAGAAAAGTTGGGATATTTTCCAAAATGCAACAAAAATCTGTGATTGGTTAATTTACATAAACTTTAATTTAATTGAAAGAAGTACAAAGAAAATATTTTCAATAGTTTTCCTGTTCAACTTAATTGTATTTTGTCAATAGAGACAAAGTTAGGATTTGATGCCTGCAACACACTCAAAGGAGTTGGGACAGAAGCATTATTACCACTGTGTTACAACATCTTTTCTTTTAATAACACTTTTTAATCGTATGGGAACTGAGGATACTAATTGTTGCAGTTTTGCATTTGGAAATTTTGTCCATTCTTGCTTGATACAAGACTTCAGCTGCTCAGCAGTCCGTGATCGCTCTTGTCTGATTCTCCTCTTCATGATGCGTTCTCAATAGGCAACAAATCTGGACTGGCAGCAGGCCAGTCAAGGACATGCACTCTGTGTCTGCAAAGCCACGCTGTTGAAGCCCGTGCAGAATGAGGCTTGGCATTGTCCTGCTTCAATAAGCATGGCCTTCCCAGGGAGAGACATCACCTCGATGGCGACATATGTCTCTCTAAAATCCCAAGAGATGCCTCTGCATCAATGGTATCTGCACACACATGCAACTCACCCATGCTGTGGGCACTGATGCACCCATACCAACACAGATGCTGGCTTTTGTACCTTTCTCTGATAACAAACAAGATGGAAGTGTTCACTTTTGTCACGGCGAATTCGATGTCTGGTTTTCCCCAAAACAAGCTGAAATGTGGTCTCATCTGACCACGGAACACATTTACATTGTCGTTTTGTACATCTGAGAGAAGTTCGGGCCCAGAGGAATCGGCAGCATTTCTGCATAGAATTAATAAATGGCTTCCTCCTTGCATAATACAGTTTCAGGTTGCATTTCTGGATGCAACAACGGACTGTTAAGTGACAACAGTATTCCGAAGTACTCCTGAGCCCATGTGGCTATATTTGTCACATTAGCATGACAGTTTCTCAGGCATTGCCACCTGAAGGCTCGAAGGTCATGCACATTCAACAGCACATTCCGACCTTACCCTTTATGCACTGAGACATCTCTGAATTCCCTGAATCTTTTCACAATATTATGTCCTGTAGATTTTGAAAGACCTAAATTCTCTGCAATCTTTTTGAATTGATGAACAATTCTCTCATGAATTTTGGCACAAAGGGGTGAGCCATGACCAATCCTTGCTTGCACAGACTGAGCCTTTGGTGCATGCTCCTTTTATACCCAATCATGATGCCCTCATCTGTTACCAGTTAACCTGCTTATTGTGGAATCTTCCAAAATGGTGTTACTTGAATACCCTGTAAACTTTTCAGTTTTATTTTGTCTCTGTCCCAACTTTTTTTTTTTTGAGTGTGTTGCAGCCATCAAATTCTAACAAAGTACAATTAAGTTGGTCACTAAAACTATTAAAATATTTTCTTTATACTTTTGTCAGTTAAATCAAGGTTTACATGAATGAAATAAAAATCACAGATTTTTGTTTTTCTTGAATTTTGGAAAATATCCCAACTTTTCTGGAAATCGGGTTTGTATGTTTGAACATGATTTGTTTTTCATCTGGATTTTGTTGGTTGCTGTATCACATTAAAGGTGAAAAAAGACATGATACTGGAATAAACATTTGGTTTTATTTATTTACTTATTTATTTTACATCACAATAACCTCGAGAATATAAGCACTAAAATAAATTTCACTGTAGAAGTAAAACATTTTCAGACGTAATGTGATAAGACAATAATCAGCTTCATCAACACTCCATCGTTGATTATTTTCCTCTGACCGCATACCCTGTTGGGTTTTATTAAATACACTATTCATTACATGCATGCAAGTTTTGCAAGTTAGCATATATTTATTAGGCTCCAGTTTGCTCTATGCTATTAGCATATTATGCTGGAATAATGAGAATGTGAATGGAATAATGACAGAATTTATTCCAAAGTCCTGATGCAGAATACATAATGTGAAATGGGTTGGAAATTGCAACTAAACCCCTTTATGTATCTTGGTGCACTGTACAGTTAGTTTAGCATTTTACCATTTTAGGTGTGCAGAGCCCAGTGTTGTAGTTGAGTCACTGAACCTCGAGTCCGAGTCCAGTCTCCAGTCCCAAGTGTTCAAGTCAGAGTCAAGTCCAAGTCATTCAAAAAAATTTCGAGTCGAGTCCAAGAACAAGACTCCAACCGCATCGTTTGACGGTGGCTGTTGCTGCCTTTATGTGAAACCATCTCGACTGCTGTCTTGGACGAACTGCTGCTCGACTGCCCCGTTTTAGTGAATAGGCTACAGATAAAAAGCTTGTTCATCACTCAGCAAGCCCCGCCCACTTTCAACAGGGCAAATAATATGAGAGAGTTAACACTAGCTAGTTCATCGTTCAGCAAGCAAGCCCCGCAATCAACTGAGCAACGAACATAACGTGCCACTTATTTCTCTGGGTGGAATCTTGCCAAATGACGATTGAAGTTCCAGGTTGTCCCCGTTGTCTCCTCAATAGTTCTTCTACATATGGAACACATAGCAGTGCTTTTTTTCCCACTGTACGAGAAGTCTGTATAAGCGAAGCGGACAATCCTAGGAGCGTTCTCTCCAGGCATTTTAGCGCCATTAACGTTAGTTCCTGAACATGACGTATGAACAGGTAAATGTGCATTCTCTTGCACGAAATTAGCAGCAAAATTATTATGGCAGGTTACAAAAAATAAAGAAAAAATCCAGGTCCTCGTCTCCAATTTACGAGTCTGAATGCACGAGTCTGAGTCATCATTGCTCAAGTCCAAGTCAAGTCACGAGTCCTTAAAATTAGGGCACGAGTCGGACTCGAGTACTACAAGCCTGATAGAGCCGCTTACAAAGGAGGGAAAACACCACAGCAGGTCAATCCTTTATAAACACAATTATATCCTGAATCAGGGCTGTGAAATTGAATTCTGCATATAAACTCTTGTGCAGTGAGAGTTTGTATTTGGCGAGGTACACATCCCAACTGTCCTAGATTTGGGAGCGAATTAGTCAGCCAATTCCCAAGCCATAAATTATAAAACACAAAACAAGCACAAAAATGACGTACTTAACCAAAGTGCTGTTATAATACAGATCATGTTGTTCTGCATTGCTATGATGAAAGCGTCCTACATGTTGGATCTGCACCTCCCTTCCGTTGAGAAGATGTTTTGCTAATGGTCTAACACACTGTCGATTTGTGTGTTTCAATCTCACCAAAATCAAATATTAGCTGAATATAAATCAAATAATTCCAAAAAGGAAAAGAAAAAAATAATTCCTTCTACTGGAGTGGTTGCTTTCATAGTTAAATCATGAACTAGCTTGGCAGTTAGCTATTTTCACTCACTAAAATAAAATATGAAACAAAAACAAGTGCTTCACACGATGTGTTAAGCAAAAGCTTTCAGTGAATTCTCTCATGATTACAGGCTCGTTGATTTGAAGTGATTTTGTTTCAAGAAGGTAATTAACCAAACCTCTTCTAAGGGCAGTTTATTATCGAGTAAACATTGAATATGAAGATTAGCGAGGATTAAAGCACCATCGCTTTTATACCTGCCAACCTTTTACGCATTTTAACATCAGAGTGTTTAAGAGTCGGAGTAATTGCTCAAAATCTGCAAAAAGAATAATATTTCACAAATAAAAATAGGAGATAATTCAATTGACATCTGGAATGACTGTGTTTTGAATTCTACAACATAAAGTGACCCCATGGAAGTCGCGCTCTCCCCCCCAATCTCACACTAACAGGAAGTTTCTCATTGAATCTATCATCTCGTCTCGATTTTCTTGCTTGAAAGATGCAACAGCATCACTTTCTGTTCAGGTGAATGGAGCTGATTAATGTGAAATAAAATCTATGAACGTATGATTGACTTGGCTCAACTTAGACAAGTGCATCATGTTGACTTTACTGAATTTTAAAAATAGACTAAAATGTCACTTATTTGAGCAAAAGAGAAAATGAATGAAAAATAAACCTACAGTGAAATGTCAGATTGAACACTTTACAAATAATTGTCGTGTTAATGATGATTAAAGTGATTAAGAACACTGGTTCTTTCCTGCGCCAGTCAGTCCGACGTTTTCAAACCCAAGCGTCTGGTGGTCAACGTAAAACCCCCATATCGGAATATTATACATTAGTGTAAGTACACAGGTGATGATAGAAAATCACGCGTGCTGATTGGTCTAGAGACTCTGAGTATTTCTTGATAATCACCTCGAGTGACTCGGCAAAATGGCGGTCAATCGCTTCGTCGCTGTAAGTGAGGAAGAATTACAAGTGATGAAAGAAAATGATGTTCCTAAAACCACTAAAGATGCTACGAAGTTTGGTCTAAAACCATTCAAAGGTAAGGTGGAACTGTGATTTATTTTATCGATTTCAAAACAAAGTATTTCATGTGAGTCGGCGTAGATAAGTGACACGAGTCTGCGCCGCACCTTGATTACATTTACATGCTGCTTTTAAGGTTTGAGATTTTTTTTAAGATGAGTTTTTTAAAATAATCACCTGCGTATTTATACTGAAGCAGTTATCCGCCTCAGGCTCAGTGAATGTCGGTGAATAACGACCTCGACTTCGTGTCGATTATTATTCGTCGATATTCACTTCCGGCAATAATTGTTAATTATCACCTTTATGCATTATTGCTCTTCTGATCTGGCAAGTATGAATTTTGAACAGTGAGGATAATAATTACAGATTGACAAATGCCTCATTACAGAAAGGCAGCAAATTAGCAGTGACTCTTGCAAGCAAACAGCAAACAGCTAGCTAAAGGAAGTGTTTTGCGCTAGTTTTTTCCTCAGCCTGTTCGGCTCGATAGGTAAAAATCAAGTTTGTTGCTGCGAAGAAAGAACTGCCAAGGAAGAATACAAGCCAGCTTGCAACCTAGCCAGCGAACATCCTGTAGGTCATAACAGCTAGAGCGTAGTGTAGTATTACTATCCTAACAGTTATGGTTACTCTGTGAGCATTAGAACAGACTGCACCATAAATCTTGCCTATTCTACATTTTTATTGCTTCTGTGATATACCCATCAAGGCAGAAGCTGCTGGACAATGTCGCTAATGTTGTTCATGTTAGAGACAGAGAGAGAGAAATATTTAGAATACTTTGCTGGTTTATTTCATCACAACTCGTTCTACGACATACAGAAATGGAACGAATTATGAATTGTTATGAATGCATGAACTGTTATAAATGATAACATACTGTAGTTTAGCATATCGCAAAGATGATCATAATTAGCATACATCGTGGGTGCTTTTTATCATATATTTTTCATGTGCCAAAGTATTTTACAAAGACAAATGCAGCATACAAATTAAAATAAAAAAACCTGAAATATATACATTTGTTTTTTATTTGCATTTATTTAACACTTTGTTTCCACAGCACTCTTGTTAGCATGTAGCTCAAGATGCACTTGTGCACAGTGTTTGCATTTCATAGCGTGTGTGTGCGGGGGGGGATTGGTGTGTGTGTGTATGGAAAATAGAGTAAAATGCACCTGCTGGCGTGTACGTATAACAAGTGCGAAAGCTAGCTCTGATTCTCATGCACATGCTTTCAGGTAACTCAGATGCTAACGCATTTGAATTCCACTCGAATTCCAGTGCATGTTAGCATGCCGTGACTGTGTACAACGGAGGATGGATGTTATCATGTATCACAAATTCTCACGCTGATGAAAACGTTCGCACTTGCACTGGGCCAGCCAGATGTTTTTGAACACCTGAACATTTTTAATGACATATTACAGTTGAATCAGTATTATTTCCCCAGAACAGACAAAATGATCGAGAATAACAATCGAAAGGAAATCTAAATCTTAATAACTGTTCGCTCTCAGATGCGAATGTGAATCCAAATGAAGGCTCTATTAAAAGGAGGCATATTTAGAGGATGAACCTGTGATGCCTGGAGATAAGAGAGACACAGACGGTGCTAGTATTAAGTGTAAAACATAAATATGTCATGTAACCTAAGAGTGATTTCAGGAATTTCAGGAATGTTTAGCTCTAGACTGCCAGAAAGACATTTCTGAATGCACTAAATTTTCTTAATTTACCTATTCCTTGGTGAGATCTTCACATTTTAGAGTCATGTAAAACATAGTGTGTTCGGAAACTTTTGACTTGCAATGTAGATGAATTGATAATGTATGTAATGCATATGAGGGTGTTACAACTGTTATAAAGGCTGTTGATTGTAAATTTTTCTGCTAATCCTTCACAGTTCACAGTGTTGCGCAACGGAAAGCAAATCTGGTAGTGAATGTTCATTCGTGTCTGTCTTTTAAACTTATTTATCTGCTGTGTGTGTGTGTGTGTGTGTGTGTGCTGTAGCTTCCTGAATCATTAATTCATTCGTTTTGAATTTTGCTGCTTATCAGCAGAGAACAGATTTGCAGCTCTTCAGCTCCTAATTCGGCTTTATCCTCAAAACCTTGTCGCCTCATTGGAGGCACAAATTAAAGATTCACTTGAACCCCTTAGCAATGCTCATGTCAAAATTACCTGCCAGGAGACCAAATAAAACTGCCTCGTATTTGTAAATTTGAAGCATGGAGTTAGTGCAAGATGTTTGTGCCATTCCCTCAATCTCTTATTTCTACTTCCCAGCTACACACACACACCTGCCATCAGGAGGAGTTAAGAGCATGGCGGTACTTTGGAGCTCCGTTTCCACAAAAATTGTTTACGCTAATCAGTGTTGAGATGAAGAGAAGATAGATTGTTGTTTAAACAAAAATATTTCCGAAAACTTTCACAAATCTGTACAGAAATCTGGAGTGTGCATAGGTATTCACCCCCTTTCATATGAAACCCCTCAATCAGAGCTGGTCCGACCAATTCACTTCCTAAGTCACATAATTAGTTGATTAAGATCCACCTGTGTGCAATCAAAGTGTCACATGATCTGTCACATGCTGTCTCTATAAATCAGCCTGTTCTGGAAGGACCCTGACTCTGCAACACGACTAAGCAAGCAACATGAAAACCAAAGAGCCTCCAAACAGGTCAGAGACAAAGTTGTGGAGAAGTATAGATCAGGGTTGGGTTATAAAAAATATCCCAAACTT
>JANZLB010000013.1:8543085-8555996 GCA_026167865.1 Notarius quadriscutis
TGTCAAAGATTTTACGCTTCTGTTCGCTGAATATCCTAACAATCACAAACGCAGGCTTTGCAGGATTCCCCTCCACACGCATGGTTCTTCTACAAGTCTTTATCTCAAGTGAAAGGGGCGATTTGATTGGTTTTCGACGTCACGTGACCTTTTCTGTTGGCGGGAGTTTGATTTTGATTTTTTATTTTTTTTTACTTTGCATTTTCTTCAAGCAGCGATTCCGAGAACCAACTAATCGAATTAGTGTGGCCTTGTATTTAATTGAAAGTTGAAAGCTTCCATTTTATTGCTTTCTGGATAGGTAGGCCTATTTAATGCATTTTTTTTTCCCCCCTTCCACAGAGAGCCAGAAGCACAGCCAACAGCTGCGGTTTTATCTGACAGTCTGCTTCCTACTCCAATTATTCCAAAAGTATTGCATTTGCTCTTTGGCTCACAGTCTGACATTTTTTTTAAATTTAGTAAGGTCGTTTTGTACGTACGTGAGTGGCATCCTTTGTTTCTGTTCCTTAGGGGCACCACGTTCCAGTGATCAGCCAGCCACATGTGCACACACTTCCTCTCCCCATTCCTCGATCAGGTGAGGCTTTATACACCGATATACTGCCAAGCACAACACGGGCACAGGGTCTGATTGATGCACTGTTGGGCTGAGAAAATCAGAGTTTTCAGACTCCGCAGAAATGTTTTCTTTAAATTTCTTAAATGTTCTTCAGGCAAATTGAGATGAGAGAAAAGCATATTGAAAATCTGAAAGTAGCCGTGCTTAAAGAGGCACATCTGTTCTATAAAAGGTTCTGGAAATTATTTTCACCGACTTGTTTTTATGAGGAGTTTGACATGCTGAATAATTTAATTCTTAGGACTATTGAGGCCCAGCATCCCAAGACTCCCTGCAACCCGGTCTGCATGGGATCCGTGAGTATCGTTGCAAGTTCCAGCAGTTTTTGCGGAGTGTTTTTACTGTTATAAAACTGAACGTGCCCTTATGGAAATAAAATGCGAAAAAAAGCTCAAGAAAGCGACGGGCGGCACGGTGGTGTAGTGGTTAGCGCTGTCGCCTCACAGCAAGAAGGTCCTGGGTTCGAGCCCAGCGGCCGACGGGGGCCTTTCTGTGTGGAGTTGGCATGTTCTCCCCGTGTCTCTGTGGGTTTCCTCCACGGTCCAAAGACATGCGGTTAAGTTAACATGGGGCAGCCGTGGGTTGAGGTTGGGCTGAAGTGCCCTTGAGCAATTCACCTCGCTGGGCGCTGTAGCTTCGCTGCCCACTGCTCTGGGTATGTCTGTGCTTGAGCGTACGTGTGACAAAAGGCGGCGGCTTCTTAAATTTATGCTGTACAAAAATATTTAGCCAGCACGCAGTTTCTTGTTAAAAAGGCTGTTTGAACAAATTACACCGTTTGAAAACACTTTTTCACAAGTGTTGCTCGGCAAAACAAATGTTTTTGATGGGAATATTTCTCAATCATCAGCTGTCAGGTTATAGTCCTCTGACCTTGAGTTTGACATTTCAGTCATTCAAGGTCAAAGGGCATGGTGCCAAATGAAAGCCCGTATGGTACTTCCTGTAAGTTGATAATGTTAAATATCTGTCGACCGTCAACTCTTTTCAAGTTCCAGCCCTCTGAAAATCCATGACCTTGAGTTTGACCTTGCGAGGTCGCTCAAGGTCAGAGATCATGGTGCCAAATAGGCCACATAGGAGTTCCTATAGCTCATAATAGTATACATATGTCTATCAGCAACCGTTTTTGAGTCATAATGGAAAATGTTATTTTGACTGAGAGGTTGACCCGATTACCCCCAAAATGTATTTCAGATCATCTACGGACCGTTGCCCGCCTACCCTGAAAGTCCGAAGTCAATCGGTGCGACCGTCTAGACGCTAGATTGTTAATAGGCAGACACGCAAACCACACTGATTACAATACCTCACCCCGTTTACTCTGTCGCGGGTGAGGGAACAACGTTTATGAATTCAAAAGCAAAAAGCGCATATTAAAATGTAGACGATCCCAACACATGAGCATCGAATGATGCGTTTGGAAGCGTGCTTACAAGAGAGTACTCGCCTCGAAGGTTGCTGAGGAAACCTAATTTGTGATCAAGTTCCAAGCAAGTGGCAGGATAGTTTTGGTACATTTGGCTTCCCTGGCTTTAGTTAAATGACACCAGATGTTTGCCAATATGAATGTGCCAGAACTGCAGAAAGAACATTCTGGTTAATTTGTCAAACACGTGATGCGTTTTGACAAATCGCTGTCATCAGTAATAACAGATGCAATAGGTGTGAATATATTGAGTACTAAGAAATCAATATGCATGAAATGAGATGCTTTTGGTCAATTCGTCTTTTTTCCGCACCTTTTTAGGTCCTCGGGCCGAGGTCGACCCCTCCCGAACGATCGGCACCCGAGGGCAGCGGTTCCTCCGGTCCAACCTCCTCCTGTTGCTCCAACACTTTACCCACCCTCTCTTTTCCCTCTCCCGCAGCATCCTATATCCCACCCCCCTAGTGTCGTCCCCCCACAGTTCCCAATGCAGTTCCCTCAAGGGCAACAACCTGCCCCCCCTTTCAACATGCCTCCCCCAGGTTTCCCCCCTGCCCCAACAAATGTCCCCAATCCCTGGGCACCGCAAGGTACTCAGCCCCCACTCCCAAACCCCCCTGTACCTCCAATGCAATCGGCACACTTTCTGTCCAAGGAGGAGTTCTACAGACAACAGCGTCGACTCAAGGAAGAGTATGTCAACTAACTTTGTTTTTAAGCCATTTATTAAATTGCAAATGATAACTTTTGCCTTGAACTCAAAAATGTAGGCGTTGTACGTCTGCTGTACTTAATTTTAATAATCTGGTTTTATATGCTTCCTTGTTTTTGAATAAATGGTTGTTTAGGGAGTCCAAGCTTGAGGAGTTTACCAATGACTTTGCCAAAGAGTTGTTGGAGTACAGAAAGATCCAGAAAGAGAGAAGACGGTCCTATTCCAGGTTTGTATTTTCGAACTGATGGTTTTTCAACTGAAGATAAATTGAAGTGAGACTTGATAATGAAAGGCATCTATGGTTTTTCCTCCAGATCCAAGTCTCCATATCGCTCCTCCTACAGTGGCTCATCTTACTCTTACTCAAAGTCCAGATCCCGTTCTCGATCCCCACGTTCCTATTCACGCTCCGTATCGCGATCTCGCTCCAGATCGCGTTCTCGCTCTCGTTCACGGTCCCGCTCTCGTTCCTACTCTCCGTACTCCCGAAGAGGCAGAGGTCGCAGCCGCAGTTATCGATCTAGATCCCGCACACCTCCGTACCATCGTTCTCGAACACGCTCTCCTTCCTACAGAGGGCGGGACGGAGGAGGAATGAGCACAGGCATCTATCGATCTCGCTCGAGGTCACCGATCTATCGGACTCACAGCCCAGGCAAGAAACTGCCTCCGTCTTCTCAGGTAGAGGACCGCAAATATGGAGGAAGGTACAGGGAGGTTCCCCCAGGCGACGCCAAAGCTTACTACGGCCGAGCGTTTGACCAGAGCGACCCCTTTGAGCGAGAGAGATATCGAGAGTGGGAGAGAGAATACAGAGAGTGGTACGAGAAGTATTTCAAGAATTACGAGGGGCCGCAAGGCGGTCAGATCAGAGGTCGCGGTCCAGGTGGAAGAGAGCCGTACTCGCCGGAGCGTTTCGCGCCTCACAGGCCCAGAGACAACTCGCCATATGGCAGGGGGCGCCGGGAGGACTATCCGCCCCATGGTATCCCGGCAAGAACTCGTCCGTTGACGTATCAGGAAAGGTGTGCGGAAAAGTATGGCCATCTTCACGTCAACAATATGGCAGTCGGTAGAGGAATAAACAAAGAGAGCCTGAAACCCACCAAAGAGCGAGAGCCAACCACGAGCGCTGCTGCGGACTCGAAGGGTCTGAAGCACAAAAAACATCGGAAAAAAAGGAAAGGGGAGGAGGGAGATCTGTTTAGTCATTCCGATTCAATGGACGAATCCAAGAAAGATGAACGGAAGGGAGACTCGATGCTGATGAACTCGAGTCGTGATGATGCCACGCCTGTCAGGGATGAGCCCATGGATAGCGCCTCTGTGCCCTACAAGAGTGCATCAGACAAAGATAGAAAAGAGAAAACCAAAAGCAAGACGGAAAAAGTCAAACGCAAGCCTGAGAGTGGGACGCAAAAGAAAGAAGCTCCAGCAAAAAGCGCCAAACCTGCCAGAGAAAAGGAGGCAGACGCAGGGCGGGAAAGGGTCGTTTCCACTGAACCGGCCATTAAAAGGATCAAAGACGATCCTGCTCAGAAGACTGATGCCAGCAAACCGCATACTTCTGAGAAACTCATGCTTCCTCGCAAATTGATGCAGTCTAAACCGGTCAAGCAACACCAAGAGCAAAAAGCGGTCAAAGATGAACCGAAAGTAAAAAAAGAATCCGTCAAAGACGTGACGAAAGTTGAGAAACCTCCTGCTAAAGACGGAAAGCCCAAGACGGAAAAGTCCCTCAAAACCGACGAGAAACCCACCAGAGCAAGCGATCCGAAGGCGGAGAAACGGAAACGGAAAGAGGAAAAGGAGCCAGAGTTCATGCCAAACAAATCCCCAAGGTTGACAGTTGCCGAGATGGCCAACGTTTCGCCCAAGCCCAAGCTGAAGGTGGAGAACGAGAAGCCGACGCAGAAGGACAAGCCTGCCATTCCTTCCCTGATGGACATTAAGCCTGAACCTGTTCGAAAGATCAAGCTCAATCGCGAGATCGGAAAGAGGATCGTGAGTACCGAGCGACTTTCTTCAGAGGAATCCGGCGCTGGAAAGACCAAACAAGACCAGAAGTCAAAGGTCAAGCTGCGACGCCAGGTGCACGGCACAGACCGATCTGGATCCACGTTGGTCGATTACACCAGGTAAGATTGAACCTCTTTGGAGCGCAGTAGCTCGATAAATTACAGACGTGCACTTTAGACAGAGCTTTAGTTGTTCGTTTTCAAGGCATGGACATTGAGAGGAGGAACTGTCATACCACACGTACCGCACCTGCTTATTAGCGCAATGTGATCTCCATGACTCTTGGTGACGGTCACATGGTTCGTACTCGAGCTTGAGTATTTCAGAAACTGCTGATCTCCTGGTGTATTCCTGCGCAGCGGTCTCTGTCGAGAATTGCACAACAAACGTACATCTCGGACGTAGCAGTTCTACAGGCGGAAACGCCATGTTGATATGAGAAGTCGGAAGAGAATTGCCAGACTGGTTTCAGGGAACAGACAGCCGACAGGAACTCAAATCGTCAGGTCGTATTTTCCAGTCTTTAACTGTCCGGTTTCCGTGAGCCTTTGCCAAAAGTAGCCCCGCTCTTGATAACAGTGGTGAACAGAAAAGCAGCTCTGATTGGACAATACGTCGATCGTTGGACCAAGAACAGGAATCTGAGGCGACGGTTGGCACAGACTCTCAGAAACTAGACAGCTGACAGTGAAATTTAGTTCCCTCTGAAATTTGGTCATTGTGAGATGTTTATTTCTGTGTAAAAAAAAAAAAACCCAGGCCATTCTGCAGCTGGGAAGTTATTTAATTTGAGGCAATTCCCGAGCAAATAATGTGCATGAAATCGGTCGCTTCGCACAATCAAGCAGACAGAGGAAGTCTGTGCGCGTGCGCAGGTTTACCTTTGACCGTGCGCTGAGAGTTCCATCATTGTGTCGCTAAACGAACAGCTGATCACACCGATATTTATTAGTTTGATCCTGCGTTTCCTTTCCTTTCCTTCGCAGATAACGTAACGTCTTTTCTTCTCGCTTTCCGTTACTGTAGTCGGTCTTTGTCTTTCACGTTTCATTCGCGTTCTCCGTTTTTCTCTCCTGTTTCAAATATGTCTCCCGTAATGCCTTGCGCGAACAGGGAAAGCCCACCGCCGTGTGATGCATGACGTAGGATCTTGAACCGCGTCATGGTGAAGCAGGAAAAAATAGTGGAGAACTTAGGGCCACCTGGTCCGAAATTCATTAATTGTTCTATTTAAAAACAAAAAAAAGGCTGTGATTCAAATTCAGTAGCTTTCGGTTCACTCAGCAAAAATAACTGGGTGTCGGGGAAAATTCTTTTTCTGACCTACATTTGAAAAATCTGAAAGGCAGTCTCGCTTTAAACATGGGGAAAACCTTGCCCGACTATTTGATTTTCCACGGCCTTCTTGCAGCTTGAACCAGTCTGGCCATTTTCCTTTGACTTCTGTCATGAACAAAGTGTTTTCATTCTCAGAGCTGCTGCTGCTGCATTTCGTGTGAAGATCCCAAAAGATCAGCAGTTTCACCAAGTCACTTTGATATTTCCTCCCCCAGTGTGATATTTGATGTAAACGTTAGATCACATCACCAAATCCCTGAAAATCTGTTCCTTTATCTGAAAGTTGAACGGACTGAACATGGATCACAGACAGAACAATCAGCTGAACTGAAAAAAAAAAAAAATCTGTTTTGGTTTTAATGTGGTGATTTTCCATAAAACAGCCCGGTGTCTGTAGAACTCACTAACCAATTTGTGTACAATTTACATATTTAATTTTGTATTTATTATTGACAGCCTGCGTCTTACATGATCATCCTTGTGCTCGACGCTCTGTGTTTTCTCGGCTACTGTGTCACGTTTTTGTGGGTCTCGCCGAACGCGTTCGGATCGATTCGTAAATTTAAAGGCGCCCTGTAGTTTGCAAAATTATTTACAAATCAAATGGTTGCTATTCATACAAGCGTTCATCCCCGACTCCACCTCGTGATGTGTAGAATAATGAAATGTTGCGTCTGGACAGGATGTACTAAATTCCGTCGTGTCTTGACAGCACCAGCTCAACTGGCGGGAGTCCCATCAAAAGGCACGAGGAGAAACCAGACCTGAAGAAGACTGTGGTGAAAACGCTGGAGGAATACACCAACGACAGCTCAACACCTGCAGAAGATGAAATCGTCATGATCCAGGTACCTCGCTCCAAATGGGAGAAGGAAGACTTTGAATCCGAGGAGGACGAGTCTAAGGTCGCGAATTCCTCCCCTGGAAACGGCAACGCTTCGGCTCCGAACCTTACCGCTCTTGCCGCTTCAAAGTCGAGCGACAAAGAGGCGAATAAAACGCTCACGGACTTGAAAGACGCTCATCCCGAGTCTAAACCGACCAAGGATCTGTCGAGCGAGAAAGAGAAAGAGACCGAGTGGGAAAGGGAGCGCGACCGAGGCAAAGAACGAGACCGAAGCAACTTTGATCGCGACGTCTCGGAAAGAAAGAAGCCTTGTACGGTAAATCAGGACCGAGAGCGAGTGCAGGAGAGAGGAAGCGACCATGGAAGCGAGAGAAGCTCCTCGTCTCAATCCTCCAGAGACAGACTCGCCGATCGGACTGCCTCGGGATCCAGGAAGCCGTCGAGTCGAGACAACAACGCGAGTCTTGGTGACAAGAAACAGGACCACCGCAGCAGCACAAAAGACCACGCGGATTTCTGGCAGAGAGACACGAAATCGAGAGAACAGCTGAGGAAGAAGGACTCGTCGCCGGCGCCGCCCTCGAAAACGCCCACAGACGCCGGTAAAAAGGCGCCGACTGCGTCCCAGGAGTCCAAAATGTCCGAACGTAGTCCTTCCTCAGACAGGAAGGTATCGTCTTGGGAGTCCAAAAGGACGTCCTCGGAGGACTCGAAAGCGGACAAGGCGGCCCACAGAGAAGGGACAAGGCACTCTGATAATCGGACAGCAAAGGACAAGGAGCAACACAAAGCGAACCAAAGTACCGCGTTGACGGAGACCAAGAGCGACGCCGAGAGAAGCGACGCTCGAGTCAAGCCTCCTTCGACCCGTTCCACGCGTCTGTCCTCGGACTTGACGCGGGAGACGGACGAGGCCGCCTTCGTCCCGGACTACAGCGAGAGCGACAGCGAAGCGTCGGATCCGGATAGCAAGGCGGAGCCGAAGGAAAAGGGACAGGAAAGCAGCGCGAGCCCTGTCCGCAGTCGTAGCGCCAGCCCCACTGCCCACAGCAGCAGCCCCAGCTCACCAGGCAGTCAGGACAGCAAGAAAAAGAAGAAAGATAAGAAGGACAAAAAGGAAAAGAAAAAGCACAAGAAGCACAAGAAACACAAAAAACACAAGAAGCACGTCGGCAACGAATCCGAGTCTGACGCCAAGGGACAAAAACACAAGCATAAGAAAAAGAAATCCAAAAAGAGTAAGGAAAAGGACAAGGAGGAGAAAGACAGGGACGAGAAAGACAACAGGACGAAAGACGAACAAAACCAAGTCCCCGTTTAAGACCTTGACTCTTGGTGCGCGTTGTTTTCTAAAGCTCGACGGTACAGCAAATAAAGACTTATCTCTGCATATTAATAAACTACTGTTCAAGCTCATTACTTTGTCGATGTTCCATAGACATTAATGATTTAACCACGCTCAACTCTGCCACTTGAAGACCGGAGCCTCCTTTAACAATGACACCTGATGTAATAATTTGCTCTGAATTTTTTGATGCATATTTTGGATCTGTTTAAAAAAAAAAAAAATTTTTTTTTCCTGGTGGTTTTTGGTAACTCTGTAGAGGCTCTAAAACAGGCACTTTATATCTGTGAACGTAAACGTGCCCTTTTCATTACATCTCCCTTTTATGCCTGTCATCGTCGGAGGCCGATCATGAATTACGACGGTACGATAAATATCGTCACCGTTCCAACTGGACAAGAACACGGGCCGTGGGCACAGCATGTAATGATCTGCTTCAAAGATGTTTGCACTGTGAATATTTTCCTCTACCCTTTAGTTTTTATTTTACATGACATTCTCATGATTGTTAATTTAAATTACCAGTTGAAAATGTTTTGTTGAAGGGAATAAAATGGAGCAGAATTTCAAATCATTTCTCTTTGTGCAGTTATTTGGAGGGGGGGAACAGTCATGACGTTCTAATATCGACTTGACCTTTCTGTATTTACTTGAAGTTTTAAAGGAGTTTTAGATAAGGATCGAGTCGTCAGTGGGGGCCGAGAGGATGAGGAACACCCAGGGCACGGGAAAAGAGCTCGAACTGTTTTCGATTTAATGGATTTGAGATGCGGTTGGCGCGTTCCAGTTGAGGAAATGAATCCCTGTTGTAGACGGACATAGACAGTGGGTCATGAGGTTATTTGATACTCTTCAGCCAAACAGGAGCCCTGTGTCTGCACGATGAGCGGAATGGAAACTTAAGATCTCAAAATTAAAAACATTTTTAAGTAGTTAGCTATATGTCTCGAGTACGGTTTTCCGTGATGTTCCTCGAAACCAAATTTTGCCTTGAGCTTGTTCATTTTAAATTCAATTCTCCAATGAACGAGTATCGATTTGTATTCCTTACAAGTGCACTGTACTGTGCTCTGTGTGATGGAATAAATACGCGAGTCCTTTCTCCTGCCCCACCAGGGTGTAACTTGATGCAGCTCTTCATTTGAATTCACTTTTCCTATGTGCTGCCAACCGAGACCTTGAAAGAAACAAGGTCACAAAGTGAAGGCTTAAATTCAAAATATGAAACGAAATGAAAATGGGGAACATGTGAATGGAAAGGTTTTATTTTTTTATAAAAAGCACACCAACGTTCAAGCTTGACGGCCTTTCGGTTTCGTAAACCGGTGAAATTTAGTTCCTTCTGAAATGTCATTGTGATGTATGTTTATTTCTGGAATATCTGACGAAATATCAGACCGTTCTGTGGCGGGGAAGTTATTTAATTTGAGGAGATCCCCGAGCAAATAACCAGGGATGAGAGTTTTCTGCTTTTTCTGAGTAAAAAAACCGATCTTTTTATATGATGCCAAATCCATTGAGAGAATTTTTTTTTTAAATTAATTTCAATGGGGTGGGGTATGTTCCTTCATGCTGTTCAAACTTGATTAACTCCACCGATGTTTACACATTATTTGTAAGTCGCCATCTTTAGTCTCGTTGAATGTGATGTAAAATTCGTGTTCTCAACATTATTGGTCAAAACATCGATGTTGAGACCATAATCGCCAATCAAAACAGTTTTTACAAAGATATCCACTTTCTTTTTTCAAAACTTGCACATTCGTGAGCTGCATATCAAAAATACGCTCCTCTAATCGGCGTTTTTTCTCAAAATGCCGAATACTATTGACAAGCGAGATGAAGCGAAGGTACGTGAAATTGATGCTGGGATAAAAAACGCAAAAGGAAAGCAAGAGAGGAGTGTGAGAGAGAAAGCCAGGTTAGAGCATGTAAAAACACAGGAGGAGCTGGCGAATGAAAGAAAAAAGAGAGGACTGATGAGTTTTTGGCTTTGGCCAAGAAGCTGAAGAAGAATTCTAAACGATTGAATGAAAATTTGTTTCAACAATAACGGGGAACTGTAAAAAGTGTGAATAGACATTTTCCTTTTGAAGAAAACGTACAAGTGATGTGGACAATAAGAGAAAGACCGTCTCCATAAAATATGCATTTGTTTGATTCAGTACATTGAATATATGATAATTTGGATTATAGCGGACAGTGTTGATAACTATAACTTTAAAGTTTAAATCGACATTGTGAAGCAATCATATACAAGTCATGTGGACATTAGGAAAAGCTCAGTCTCGATAAGATATGAATGTTTTTATTTAATTCACGATATTGAATCTGAAAATTTGAATTATTAATGGAACTGTCAATAACTATGAATTTTAATCGACATTTTTTTTTTAGAAAAACAAGTGTTGACAATGAGTAATAACCAGTCCACATAAAATGTAGATATTATTTTGAATTAATGCACTACGCATATTGATTTTGATACATATTGTTCTATATAATAGTGTTTTTATTTCAATAAATATTAAAATAGGCATCAGGTGTTTCCATTAACTCCAGCTCAGATTGCAAGAAATAGGGTGTGTAAGGTCTCATTTTGAAAAAAAAATTCCCCCCGGACCCCCCTTATTCCAGATTTTCTGCTTTTTTGCATCAGGACCCACTCTCATCCCTGAATAACGTACATGAAATCGCTCGCTTCACAGAGGAAGTCCGTGTGCGCATGTTCAAGTTTGACCGCCGGTATTTATTAGTTTGGTCTCGGTTTCCTTTCCTTCGTACAAAAATAAAACGTCGTTTCTTCTCGCTTTCCGTTACTGCTGTCTGTCTTTCATGTTTCATTCGCATCCTCCATTTTTCTCTCCTGCTTCAAATTTGGATCCAGCAACGCTTTGCGCAAACAAGGGAAGCCTGCCACGTGTATGATGTGTAGTATCTTGTATTGCGTCATGGTGAAGCAGGAAAAAATAGCGGTGAATTTCAGGCCACGTGGCCTTAAATTTATGAATTGTTTTTTTTTTTTAATTGGAAGTCTGTGATTCGAATGCAGGAGCTTTCAGTCCACGAAGCAAAAATAATCGAGTGCCGGGGAGAATTCTTTTTATGACCTCCACTTGAAAAATCTGAAAGGCAGTTTCGCTTGAATGAGAGAAAATTTAAAAATGAAAAATGGCAGAGAGAGGAAACCGAATTAATATTACAGTATTACACACAAAGGACTCTGACTTGCTGGGTGTCGATTTCAGCTAATAGTTGAAGCAAGTGAGGTATAATTATAATAGTAGTCGTCGTTGTCGCCGAAGTGAATTTGCAAGTGTAGAATAAAAAGAATGATTTATTAATTTGGAGAAGTGGTGGTCAGGCATGGTTGGATCATGTCAAGGACAGAGATTGCCAGAATAAAAAAATATGTATTATTAAATGCATCAATAAATAACTTTCCGGCAAACTGCGAAATCATGTTTTTGGCCAAAGCCTACTGTAAGAAAAATTACATTTATTTTACGAAAACAATGTCAAAATATTTAGTTTACTTTCCAGCCTGACCTGACCTTTCTGCAAAGATCACACTCAGCTGTAAAACAGTCTCTGTTTTAATTGTGAACTGCATTAAGTTGTTTCTTGGATGACAGTGAAATGAACCTAATCCTAACCGATTCCACTGATAAACGGTCGACATGCAAGACCTTTCCAATTATCCATAAAACACACGTTATTTTCCGTAGTCGTGACGGCTGTGGACAAAGTTATTTTGTTGAAAGGCTGATCATAAATAATAAACGGAATGGAAACTTATCCAACAGAACAAAACTCTCTGCAATTATATCTGCACGGTTCATGGGTATATTGTGTGTGTGTAATCAGGTACGAGTGCAAAGAAGACACTGGGGTAATGTGTCTTCGACTGAATAAACCTGTTTATATTTTTGTTATTAAAAAAAAAAGTTGGTGCCATTTGATATCACCACTTTCGGGAACACGGGTCAAAATGGCTCAAAGGTAATTTGGGTAACAATATAAATATGAAGGGATGGTTTCACAAATGCACCAAGAAGTAAATTTTTCCTTTTTCATGTTGAGTTGAGAAAATGAGCCAAGCAACGAGTTTCATAATTAATTCATGAATATTTTCGTCACTGGTATGCTAAATCAGGTCAATAATAGTTAAGTAATATTGTGTTCACTGAGAGAGTCTGGTTTCAGTCAAAATTAACTGATCGTTCCGATCATCAGGAGATTGCTTTCAAATGAGGGAACTGAATCCCAGTCAGGCCACAACCATCTGGGGTTGGGGAAAAAATTAGCCAAGCTGTCTCACCCTCGTCAGTTACAGCAGCACGAACCAATCCTGGGTGTCTGTGAGCCAGGCTTGGAGGACTGGAGTCCGACTCGTGCATTAACTGCATTTGGACTCAGAGACGAGGACTCTGATTTTTTTTTTCTTTTTTTTTTTGGATTGTGCCGTAATAATTTGGAAAATCTATACTATATTGCCAAAAGTATTCGCTCACCTGCTTTGACTCACATATGAGCTTAAGTGACATCCCATTCCTAATCCATAGGGTTCAATATGACGTCGGTCCACCCTTTGCA
>JANZLB010000013.1:8592462-8604264 GCA_026167865.1 Notarius quadriscutis
AAAAAAAAAAATTATTTACCAGCTTAAGGTCGGTCCGTATGGTGAAATACCGTGACCTCGGCCTTGAATACTGACCTTCAAGACCTCGGTCACGGTATTTCACGACACGGACCTCCCAGCTGGTAAATAACATTTCTTTACACTGAACTTAGAAAAATAACCCAATGAATAAAATAAGCTTTCATGACGCCCATCACAAGCTAACAAACAGTCGAGTCCGGTACACAGCCGTATATCGCTACCTTAGGAGGGACCTTCTTCGAGTAGGACCAGTTTCCTGACTGATTCACTTCCTGTGGCGTGTTGTTATTCCACATGCCGATCTCCACCTCCTCCTCCTCTTCCTCCTCCCCCCAGTTCGAAGGTGCTGGCATCGCCATCTCACCATCCCAGCTGTTCTGCACAGGCTTCGGTCCTGCAGAAGGAAGACGGAGAGGACAAAGACAGCGATGACTGTGAGAAACATCCAACAGAGAGCAAACACGCCACTCTGTCCTCCTCAAAACAATCATGTCCTGCTGTCTACACGCTGGAATAGATGCAACCCAGGACAGATTATAAAACAGGATTCATGAACAATTCAACGTATAAAAGAACTTTCAAACACGGTTTGAAGAACGGACAGAGTAAAGGTGCTTTGTTGTCAAATGATTATTACATTTGTTCTGACTCACCAGATTTGTGCTGTGATTGGGAGTTCCACCCATTTCCTGTTTTCTCTCGTCCTGGGTCGTCCCAACTCGACCCAGAATCCATCGGCTTTCCCCACGCAGACGTGCCGATGTCCACCGCGGGCTCAGCCCATGACGACGACTCGCCCTTTTGAGGCCCTGCATACGGCTCTCCCCATCCTGCACAGACGCACGTGATAGATCAGTTCTTGGGTGTAGCCGAGTTATCTCGTGCAGCGGGCATCAAGGACGTTTTAATAAAGGAATGATTCTCACCAGCCAGACATGACTTGTTTAAAAAAAAAAGTCAAGCTCTGATAGAGATGTGCCTCCAACTTCACTATCAATTCTTCCTCACTTTCTTCTTCTTCCCTCTACTACAGGGAGCATACGCTAGGTTTGGTCCGAATGGATGTTTGCAACGCTTATATGATGCATAAACAATCTTTCCAAAGACAGATACTGCAGCGCCAGCTGTCCTGAGGGTGTCTCATAAATCGCGATGGGAAGTAAGATTTTATCGATTCTGCTGATCGGTCCGATTCTTTATCCATTCCTGATCAATTTTCTGTGCAAGGGAGAGAATTTAAAATGATCAAGCAGGCCGACACACGTTTCCAACGTTAACACAGCAGTTTTATGAACACCGTGTAGAATGTCTGCCTCATATTTTAAAAAATGTTAAAATAAACAAGAATGGGTTTTGCTGGCTTGGAGATGATGGGTGAGTCAAGCAGCTCGCTGAAGCCTCAGAGCCATCTATACCAACAGTCCAAGTCGACTCGGGGAGGAGAAAAAAGAAAAAACGACCACGGTTTCGAGCAGGTCCCGTTTAAAAAAAAAAAAAAAAAAAAAAAACACACAATCACACTGTTCCGATTAAATTGTTTAATTTACAGAAACGTTACATGCAATAGGCTTTGCGTTATAGGCTCACCGAAGTGTGTGCAATACGCCAGACTGTGATTACTCGACCACCTTCCAGTCTCTCTCTCTAAAACAAAACAGGCGCACACAGGGTTCCCCCCCGCCAAGTGGTATCTGTAGTTTTTAACTTTGTCACGTTAGTGCAGATATGTCTGACTTGATTATCAAGTCCTCGTGACCCACGGCAGAGCACGAGGCCTCCACCAAAGCCCTCCAATCTTTCCAGGTGGCCCCAGGTCCATCCTTACTCCCTCATTTCCTTTATGCGACTTAATCGGAGGAAAAAAAAAGTTAAAACTGGGCGATGCCGAGGTGCGAAAGTCGTCTCTGGAAATAGGTTAAATCCTGGAACCGTGGTTCATTCTTTGCCCATGCAATGCAGCCAAACATTAGGCTACTATTTTGTTAAGACATGACGTTTTGTGTGCTCACTCGAGAAAGACCAAACGCATTAATGTCTTGAATGAAAGATTGTTTTGTTGCTGTTCGATAGTAAAGAACACAATTTGTACAAAATTATTTCGTCGCCTGACCCAGACGCTATCAGGCTAAGATACAATCGGCTATACCCTGCAATCGACGCATTATTACATTTCTTGACAACGTATCATTAAAATTTCCTTCCTCTGCAATACGGATGCCATCACGGCACAGAGTCAAGTTGGCGGTTTGCAGGTCGGGTCCGGGTGGTCCGTTAACACGCTTGAGGATCGGCTCTCATAACGGGTCAGGCCTGGTATCCCCACCCCATCTCCCTGAGCCGTGCTTCACTCGAAGCCACGCTTTGGACTGCGTCTTCATCTCTGGCATGACTGCTTCTTGGTGCACATTTCCAGCAGCGTCCACAGAGAGCCTGACATGAGGTTTTTGCAGTCAAAAGCACGCCAGCATCGATAAACTCTGGCATATGAATCCCAAATCGGGATAGCGCACACTGTGGAGCCAAAGGACAGGTGACCGAATCATGCTCAGTACGTTAAAGACAAAGAGCAGACGCTTATTTGTTTGCACGAGATTTCTGATTAACCTAATCTGGATCTTGCGTCCGAGAATTCCGTGGAAAACTCTCTCTCACACTTCATGTGAGAACTGTGTATCGGAATGAATTATGCTTGTGTACAGCACTGTCCTCCAGCACCCCCCACCCAAATAAACACGCTTATGTAAGCCATGTTTACTCTCCGGCGCTGCTGATTGGATCAGTCTGCGTCTGACCACTAGGGTTCCTGCACTTTCACCGTTCAGCGCATGTCCTGCATTCCTCTGACAGAAATAACCCGGTTCAGTGTGCTCCGCTGCTCAAGTTGCTAGCATATGACTGTAACCTTAGCCTGCTTCTCACGAAGTACAGCTAAGCTCACCCAGAGAACTATCACGTTGACCTTTCGAAGCACAAGTCACAGCTGGAGTACAAGTCTGCGTTGCCCACACGCGCACCCCACCGCTTGACGGGACAGCTCGCAGCTGACGAGTTAGATCATTTACCTCGATCGAAATTGAATTGTAACTTTCAAAGGCAAAGACACGTGGCTCAAGGAAATTTTGTGTAGTGTGCCGTAACTCATTTACCCGCTCAAACACAGCCCTGGCAAGGAGCAAGCCGCTTTAATACGAACGACTTGTTCATGTCAAGAGATAAATCCTGGTTCGACGGCTTCTTGTTTTTCAGCTCATTAAAACCGGCTTGTATTGATCCGACCCTGCTAAAACGCACACTATACGACATGGCTCCTTGTACTCGCTCCCGACTAAAATTGTTCCAAATACCAGCCTTCTGATTTTTCTAAACTGGACCAAAAAAAAAAGACCTCCTGGAAACTATTTCAGCTCCTTATGTTTAACACAGCACACGCCTCGGTCACACGCTTGTCAAATTTTACTTTAGAATTTTTGTACGTTTCCATGAAAGCATTACGTTTCAGAGGTAGTGACAAACTGTCGAAAATAAGAGCCCTCATACGGCCCCTTCTAAAAGCAAGAGCGCTGCTCTTGTAACTTGACGCAAACTAGGAGTTGTGCGTGTACGGCACTGTGGTACAATTTAAAAAACACTATCTCAGAGAAGACAGACAAGAACCTAACATGACTATGGCTTTGTTAGCTTGCACAAGTACTGAAAGGGTGAAAGGAGGACAGAGTGTGCATGTAGGTGGGAGGACAGTGTGCAGAGAATTCCAAAGGCATGACTACAGAGCAGTAAATACAGACTGTGAGCCACTGCTAATGCACATGAAGGGGGGGAGAGAATAAAAGGGCACCATACCTGAGCTGCAGCTTTTCTCTTTTTGCCCCATGGAGCTCGAAGCCGGTGGAGGTGGTTGTTGCTGTGAAATGTCCTGCTCTGCAGAGTTATTCTTGTTCCACATGTTCACGTTACTGTAGTTGTACTTGCTCGGATCTCCCCAAGCGGAAGTGCCGTCGTCGATCTCCATCCGGCGCCGGACGGACTCGGGAGACGGCTCTTCCCAACCCGTCGGCTCCTTTTCTTTCACGGCGGCAGGCATCGGACCTTCCAGCCATCCGGTCGGCTTGTTTTTGGCTCCGCTCGGAGAGCCGTTTCCTGCCCTGAATGTCCCCGCGTTGCCATCTTGGCCTTTCCCCCACTCTGACTGGTTGCTGGATTTTGCAGCTTCGCCCCAGGCTGGGTTGGAGTGACTTGGTTTGATTGGCTCACCCCAGCCTTGGTTCTGATTGTTAGTCTTCGCAGAGTCTCCCCATCCAGCCGACTGACCGCCTTGGTCAGGAGTGCTCGCGCCTCCGCTTCCTCCCCAAGCGTTCGTGTTACAACGCCCCGGCTCGCTCCATCCTGAACCGGACCGGTCGCTGTCGCTATCCCTATCCCAACCTCCAGAGCCGGACTTCTGCGGCTCCCCCCAGTGGTTCCCTCTCGACCCTTCTCCGCCCCACCCTTCTCCCGAAGAGCCGCTCCAGCCCTGTTTCGTCTTTTGTCCGTTACTCCAGGAAGAGGATTTGTCATCCTTGCAGTTGCCCCAAGACGAATTACTCTTGTTCGTTCCAGCTGAAGAGTCTTCCCAACCGTTCTGAGTCTTGGTCTCCCCCCAACCAGAGGCGGGCTTCTGCTCCCCCCAACCAGACGCCCCAGCATCGTTAGTGTTGGCGCTGGGTGTTTCTCCCCATCCGCTTTGGGAGCTCGACCTCTGGGGCGAAGCACTACCCCATCCTCGTGACCCGTTTCCAGCTGCCTTTTCAGAGCCGGACACATCCCAGGCAGTGTTTTGTCGGACTGGAGTCTGCCCCCAACCTTGGTTGGACAGCACCCTCGGGTCCATGTCAGTTCTAGAGAGAGCCGCTTGGATCAAACATTGCTGGTTGCCCCTCCTGCGGTTGCCACTACGTTGCCCGTCCCTCTCGCTGCGAGTTCCCAAACTTTCCCCGCTTCCTTCGCTGCCTGTGGATTTGTTCCACGTGCTGCCTTGGGACGACTGACCGCCGCTCCCTATCCCAAGAGCGTCTTCTTCCAACGACTTCCACCCGTTTGTTCCCTTCCTGCTCCCGCCATCGCCGGAATGCTGATTGTTGCTGGGCAACGCGCCCCACTCCCCGCTCGAGACTTTAGTGCCAGTGTTTGAAGACGTTGAGGAGGACGACGAGGAAGAGGAGGTGCTACCCCAGGGACAAGAGGCTCCAGCAGCACCCATGCTGTTACCTGCTCCCCAAGTCAAACTTTGAGAGGCAGTGGTCTGAGAGTCCCAGCCTCCTCCGCAACTGACCACCCCGTTATTATTATTATTATTAGTTTTGAAAGAAGCAGCGCTCACAGAAGATCCATTCGCTCCGGACTGCATTAGAGTTGCGTTCACAGTGTCGCCCACAGCTTGGCCTTTTGGGACAGGACATTTGTCTCCAGAGTAAGTAGTGCTGGGCGGAGCACCCCATGCTGTACCGTAGGACCCGCTGTTCACCCCCTCGTTGTTGCCATGCTGAGAAATGGAAGTGCCGTTCGAGACAGGAGAAGCTTGGAGCTGAGGGGAGCCCCCTGTGCTCATCGGCCAGGATCGTTCATTCATCTGCAGTGAACCTGTAGAGTTTGGTAAACTAGAGGTCATAGGGTTAGTAGTGTTATTTGGTCCGTTAAATTCAGTGTTAAGGTTTTGAGGCTGCCCACTTAGAACCTTGCTTGTACCATTGACTTCAGATTCAACCACCTTTTCCTGCAGACTTCCCCAGGACATCTTAGAGTTAACACTCTGCATGTTGGGCACTTGACCTACGGTGCTTCGTTGAGTGTTGGTGCCCCCGTTCCCGTTGCCCAAAGGCCCGTGGGAGTTGGGACCGGCGTTCTGCAGAACGGGCCAGGCACCATGGTTGGCGTTTGGGTTCAAAGTGCTTGGATTTATACCCCCGTTGGTCGAGGGACCTTGGGTAACCCACGCGTTCATTTTTCCATGACCGCCTTCTGTCATCTGGTCACCGGAGCTCTCTGCAGAACTTGGACATGTGCTTAGCACTGAGCCCCAAGGACCCTTAACACTCCCGTTAGCCACATTATTGCTGCCGTTTGCAACCACGAAATGAGAACCTTGATTGCCGCCTTGCCTATTGCCGTTGCCGTCACCACCGGCGATCCCAGACGCCATCACGCAGAGGTTTTTCTCGGACCCGGAACTGGAGACAGAGTCAGCGTCCATACATTCTGAGGCCAGCTCTGGGTCACTCCCAGTGATGGAAGGCCAGGCTCCCTTATCACAGCTGTCGACAATCACTTTGCTCCAGTTACTGTTTGAGTCACTGCAGGGTGAGCCAGAGCTCCAGGGTGAATTCTCATACTGAGGGTCCAGACCAGCGTGATCCAAACCTGCAAACACAAGCGGTCACAAGAGTCATAAAATAATCTGGTCAAAACAGTTCTCATCCCCAGCCCTCAAGCCAAATTGAGCTAAATTATTATTTTTTCAAGACCTATCAAGACAAACCGAGACACAACTACAGTAAAATACCTTAATATGAAACGCCAAGGGTCGGTATTCTCAAGGTGGCTTCTTGAAAATTCTGCCATTTTTTAAAAATCCCATTTTCCAGGTTTCCCTCATTAAAACAGTGAAGGCAAACACTTCCTTAATCAATTGCCCATCACAGCTAAACTTGCCCAACCATGTACTTATTTTCATATTGATCTACTACGAGTTATTTTTCACTCCCATGGATTCTCGACCCAAAAAAAAAGCCACCCAACACAGTAACTCGTCTAGGGTTTTGCTTTCACATCCAATTCCACAGTTTTGGTATTCTGGGATAGTGTTTTAAAACGTCTCGTGTCGTCGTGGGCCTCTCGCAGGTCTCTTTACATAGGTGTGAAACATCGGGAAAACTCAAAAACGTTGGGAAATTTCAGGTCGGGCTGATGTTCAGCGACCCAGACTCTAATATGCCACTGTACGTATTAAACTGGCAAGCACAGCACCCACCATTTTGTTAAAGCAGCATGACACTGCAGCATGACAGAGGATCAGACTACTCGAGTGAAAATTACACAGAGAGAGAGAGGCGATAAATCTTATTTAAAAGGTGCACGGATCTATAAAATCTCGACACTGGCCAGCCACACGAGGTGACGAGCACAAGTTCAAGCGAAAATATGGAAATCTTCAGCATTCCTTTTTTTTTTTTTTTTTTGAGCAAAGTTATTCCTGCTAGTCTGTGCTTGCTCCTCCAAAAATGGCTGCCAAATCTCACTGAAAGGATGCACTTGCCAAGTCTGAGGTTGTTCTTCCCGAGTCGGCTAGCAACAGCAAAATAAAAATAAAGAAACTCAAGTAGAGATTTTAAAAGCGACAGACAGAAGGAAAAACCCCAAAAAGCTGGTGTGGGGGTCGAACGTTGCAATACAGCTAATATCACGGAAAAATACCACAAGACATTCATTTGGCAGAAACTTTTATCAAAAAGGAATGAAACAAATTACATTCAGGGCAAGAACTGAGCAGTTCAAGGCCCAGAAGGTATCATTTTAATATCTTATATTCTGGTTTTAATGCTAAATAACTTACTAAAACGCCATCTTTACCACTTTATACAATTTTTTTTTTTTAAACAGGACATACTGAATTTGTGCTGTCTGTACAGATTTCAAACAGCCTTCAACACACTGGTCATGTGCACTGGACATTTCTGAACTACATCACTAAACTGCTGTCAGCCAAATAAGCTTCGTCTCTAAACCTCAAAACCATATGCTCAAAATACAGGAAAAACAGAAGGAATGCTGGCGAATGTATAATCAACTCCCAAGACAACTTTTCCAGGAAATAAACTGCAGAAACAAACCTGAATACACAAAACACCCAAGAGCTCAATGCTCATTTAAAAATAAATAAATAAAAATTACAGAAACTTACATACTCTAAATATTAAATGGCATTACACATCACATCCGACCCTGTGACTTTTTAATTTTGAATGAACTGTGTGCAGATACAGACGTGCAAAATTCACATCGTTTGCAACACGCATTCCACCGTTTACGGTCAACCAGTTTCAATTCCTTCCACTGAGATGCAGACAGATGTTTTTGGTCATGACGTTCACAAATGTACAGGTCAAAGTTCACAGTTTGGGTGGAAGGGGGGGGGAACCCAACTCCCAGCAAACAAACGAGTCTTTCACATTCCATGTCCTTTCCCCTTCCGTGAGCTTACAGCAGGCAAATTGTGTTTGAGATCTGAACACTGCTTTTGCTGTGAAAAGCAGGGTTTTCAGCTGACATTACAGCAAGGGGCCAAAAAGAGCACCTCCATAAGTTTACACCATTTTAAGAATGTGGGAACTGAGCGGATTTCAAATTTTCCCCAGAAAATTCATTTATCCTCCAAAGTCACAGGGTTGGGGTTTTTTTGTGTGTAGGGGAGGAGGATGATACCAATGCTATGCTGCTTTTACAAATTCATTTTTAACAAAACTGAAATTCAGAGCAAGCTACACTTGATAACGACTGAAACTTTCAATATGTCGTCACATTTGAACTCGCTGGAATATTACGCCAACGCAAAGTCATAATAAAAAGAACAGTAATGAGCAGACTCGCATATTCACCCCCCACACACAAAACAAATGCACACTACAATTAACAAAAAAAAAAAAAAAGTGGTCACCTGTTTGGTTAGGGGAGTGGCTGACCGAGTCCCGAATGGGAGCCATGCCTACGAAACAACAACAAAACAAATGTACACACAAAGAAATACCAAAATATCACTCAACAAGATTTTAATAAACTTCAATTTATATAGTGCTTCACAATAGAACACTTGAGTAGAGATTACATACTGGAGCATCGTACGAGACAAAACCCTTACGAGTTTTTAGGACTGGGTTCCATCGCCAAACTTTACCATGATGCATTAAACCCCACCCCCCGTGCTCAGACTCGGATCCGTGTTGGCGTGAGGGGTGTGGCCAAGTGCTATTAAATCCATGATGGTGAATGCATAAGCTCTCTCACCGACACTGTAAAATCAACAAACACGAATGCCCGAGACACACTGGTCGTTCGTGTGCAGGAGATTTTCGAGATGGTCCTTTTACAACTTGCTCTTAAGTAGAAACCGGAGCGCATACAGCAACCACCAGGTGTTTGGGAGTCTATTCTTGAAAAAGACATTCCACAAGGCAACCAAGTGTGCATGCGCTTCTTTCGGCCAATAACGTGCCATTTTTGAGCATTTTACGCCTAAACTTTTCGGTGAAATGCCTATTAAATAATATAGTTAACTGGTATTTATGATCTGGCACGAGCAACTTCTGGTAAAATCACGCGTTCCTTGGCGGGCAGAATTTCCCCCGTAATGCCCGTCGGCGATCACGGACTTTCTTTCCAAGGTGCTGACCTTATTTAAAAAAAGATGAATTGGAAATAAAACTGAATCAAAAACAGGCAAGATTTGCAGAGTTATTTTTTAAAAAAAAACAAGGCAACGAAAAGCATTCAGAAACCGCTACCAAACAGAAATTCAGTTTTGAAACCGCTCGCCGTTTATTCTGCACGCATGACTCAACTACATTACAAATACAACGTGACTGAAAATGCCATCACAATGATTTTAATCTGAGAAATAATAAACTCCTTATTTCACCTCGCTTGCTCGGTCTTTACGGGAAAAGATCAGACCTCGGTCTTCCTGCATGGACCTATAGCTCGGCCCGTACCGTCAAGACTTCGGTCTGGTGTTTTCCCGTAAAGACCGAGCAGGCGAGGTGAATAAGGAGTCAATATTTGTCTACTGTTAGCCAAGTCAAACAAGCGCTGATGCATTTTATTTCCCATCACAACTCCAAATATCGTCCATTTACAGTGGCAGAAATTGAGGCTGCATCTTTCAAGCAAGGAAACAGGGCCGAGATGAGCGCACGAAACCAAAATCTGGGACTGAGAGATGGGGGAAGTGCGAGGCTTCCAGGCTGTCACTTAATATCAGAGCTCGAAACACTTGCAACGGCTAATTCATTCCAGATTCTTCTGCAGACTGACTGCCATTTTACTGAAGAAAATGGAAGGTACCGCACTGTATTTTTTCACAACGACTCATCACGGTTCACATTTTAAAACCACTGGAGTACTATGTTCGATCAATAATCTGTCTTGGCCATCTTTTCTTGGAGTTAAAATATTACTCGATTAAAAATCAGCTTCAGTACTGAGGAAATAAAACGGGCAACTGCAGAAACGCCAGTCTTGAATTAACAGATGAACATGGACGACGTTCTCGAAGAAAGGCAGTACGTCACCGACGGGCAGCATTTTGGCTTTCAACCAAACAAGAGAGAACCAGAGGAGCCGACGAAAGCCATTTTTATTAAAGCTTGATTTAATTTTTTAAAAAAAGGTAAAAGCGCAAGAGACTCAAACAATTAATGGACATGCCCGATAAGGGGGAATAAGATGTCTTACAAACTAACACTGCAACCAGCATTTTATTTATTTACATAAATATTTTTTCCCCTGCGTTGAGCGTCGAGTTATGTTCGTGTAACGCGTTACAAACCGTTGCGTTCACATCAACATCCTCCGCGCATCACTTTTCCATACAAAATGCTCCCGTGTCCATTAGCTCTCCCTCCCCCGATGCTGCATGAGCGATTATCGTCTGTCAAACCTCAGCGCTGGGTCACATGTCAATCACCAGAGATTACATCATCTCATCACCCAGGCCGAATTTCTACCACTGTACTCCGACAAAACAACCAATAGAAAAAGATAAAGCCAATCAAAACATGCATCAAGATTTATTAAATTTGCAATAACGGATCAACATGGTGTGATCGGCACTACAGGTACACTTATTATTAAACGGATACGACGTACCTCAGCTTCCGACTCGCCGATTAATTATATTGAAGTAAGAGAAAGAGCCTGTTCGCTAAGCAGCTAGCCATATGCAAGAAATCTAACGCCTACCACAATACAGAGGGGCACTCGGGACAAAGTGAGGTAAATGTTCAGAGGTAGTACCTGAGAGGTGGGCTTTGGTGCAGTATACTTCAGGCCCCTCGGCGTTTTGCTTCCCTCGGTGGATGGACGTGAGCTGCACTTGAGTTCCCAGTGTGGCGGCGAGGGCCGCGGTACGGCGCTAAACTTTCAGCAGTTGCTTCCGGCTGAGATGTGGCGGGCGTTGGCGGTCTCTGGGCCAGTTGGCATCGCTGATGGCGCAGGATTTGACAGAGGTGGTGCTGTTTGCGATCGGCAGACTGAGGCTGGCAGGAACTGGACTCCGTGTGTTCTGGCACTGTTTCTTCTCTATCAATGTCTTTGGTGACAACAGCATCCAATTCTCTCGTAAAGTGTTAAAGTGCAGTAGAGAGCAAATGAAAGCAGATGATAAGGCTAGACGAATGTAACGCTTTTGAAGAATCTAGGAGGGGAAACGTTTGTCCTGCTCAGCCGCCATTTCCTTCACTCGCAGTGCATCTGTCTGTCACTAACCGAGCGCCGTCCTCCCCTCCACCAACTCCTTCATTCTCACTTTGAGACATCTTCAATCAAATTACAATTGAGTTGATCGTTGCCGAACTACGCCAAAGATGTAACCAGGTTCTGTCGACCAGCGTAAGACAATGAAGAGTCAAGTGTCAAAAATGTTTACAATTTATTTGAGACCAAGCTCATGGGAGAAAGAAGGAGGAGTCAGAGGTTGCCACCCACCACTAGGACCTTAAATAAATAAAATACATAATCACCAGGTCAATCACAAGG
>JANZLB010000013.1:9789947-9800107 GCA_026167865.1 Notarius quadriscutis
TCCCCACCCCCCCCCCCCCCCCTTTTTTCTTTTTTGAAATGATTTCTGTTGCAGTGGAATTTTTCACATTTCCACAGAAGTCACCTGTTCACACCCCCTCCCCCAGATGGTCTAATAAGTATAGGTTATCAATGTGTCTGAAGGTCTCTAACGACCTCTCGCCTATCTCATTTAGAAAGTGAAATTGCGTCTGTGCGCATTCAGGATTTCCTTTCAGCTCGTCTTCAAGTGCATGCGTGTATTTGTGGAATCTGTGCGAGGAGGATTATTACTGTGTGGCGCAGTGCTCCATATCCTCCTACACGATGCCGACGTGAACACGAAGGGCTTTATCTGATGTGTGACCTCTTCCTTTTTGGAATGTATACTCCAGGCTCGATTTAGAAGTCTGAAAACGCGTTCCTTACCTGATAAGTCCTTAAAACGAAAGCACAGTCATGTGGACACACATCATTTCGAAGTCTAGTCCGTTATCTCCTCCAACAGTAGTTGAATCCTGTTCTGTATATTTACGTTTTATTCGTTTAGTTTGAGTCATTAATTTTGCACACACGGGGACCACACCTAGGATTAAACTTTTCCTTCCTTCCTTCCTTCCCCAGTGCTGTTGCTGCTCAGTTGAATTAGCTAAAATTTTCCAAGAACAAAATAACGCAACTATGCAGAAGATGGTTTCGGTGACCTTTTTTGTTCATTCATACTCGTATCACTCCCCACTGAGGTCAAATCTGAGACAGGTTTCCTGTCTGGGGGAAACGAAGACCCTTGATGTTGATTTGATGCAGTATCAAGTTGGTCTTGCGTTTATGCGCCATCTAGTGGCACAAATAACGAAATGTAAAAAGGATACAACTTGTTTATCAAGCAGAAAGGAACGATATCTGATCAAATAAAACTTGAGAAATGCACAGGACAGAAACCTAACTTGGTTTACACCTGAAATGTTTGTTAGTGGTCCTAATCAGGAAGTTAATAAGGCTGCTGCATAAAGCAAACAGGGTTTAGTGAGGGACGTATGGTCCAGAAAATACGATAATGATTTATTTCTCTCTCTCTCGTGTCACAGGACTATCTGCCGAGTCAGCAGGACATCTTGCTGGCCCGCAAACCCACCAAAGGCATCCACGAGTACGAGTTTGAAATCAAGAATGTCCCGTTCAAGATGGTAGACGTGGGTGGGCAGCGCTCCGAACGGCGCCGCTGGTTCGAGTGCTTCGACAGCGTCACCTCCATCCTGTTCCTGGTATCATCGAGCGAGTTCGACCAGGTGCTGATGGAGGACCGTCAGACCAACCGGCTCACGGAGTCGCTCAACATTTTTGGCACCATCGTCAACAACCGCGTGTTCAGCAACGTCTCCATCATCCTGTTCCTGAACAAGACCGACCTGCTGGAGGAGAAAGTCAAGACCGTAGCCATCAAGGACTTCTTCCCCGAGTACGAGGGCGATCCGCACAGCTTGGAGGACGTGCAGAAGTTCCTCGTGACGTGCTTCCGCAACCAGCGCCGCGAGCAGCAGAACAAGCCGCTCTACCACCACTTCACCACGGCCATCAACACTGAGAACATTCGCCTCGTCTTCCGGGACGTCAAGGACACCATCTTGCACGACAATCTCAAGCAGCTCATGCTGCAATGATCTGAACTCGTTCCTCAGCTTCCACTGCTCGTGTCCAAACCTGGACCACTAAACCTGACTTGGGGGAGGGGGAGGGGGGAGATCACAGAGCAAGTCTTAATTCATGTGTGAGGGTGTGTGTGAGAGAGTGAGGGCGCGTACACGGGTTCAGCCTCACTCAGAGTATCTGTCTGAGGAAAGAGTGAGCGATCATGTGTTTCTGACTGCCTTTAAAGTCACTCAGCTGAACAGTGTGTGTGTGTGTGTGTGTGTGTGTGTGTGTGCGCGCGCATGATTGGATGCACCTTTTCTAACCTTTTATTATAACCTGCGTGCCTGTATGTGACTCTGAAGCAGGTCCTGATTTTGAGTTCACACAGCTGGAGCACAAGTCCATTCCACTTGGCATCAAATTCTGATCTTAATGGCGTCGGCGATGATTGATTGATTCGCTAAACTAACCGATGCTATGCACGTGTTGGCTCAGTGCTGCATATATTAGTTGGCTCTCTGACTGTAAAGTAGCATCTTGACCTTAGATTTGCTAGTTCTTGGTGAACCATTATGTACGGTCATTTGATTGGCAGATCGAGTTAAACTTTAGCTCTGCCCTTCTGAACCCAGGGATGCCTGATGCTCTGCAAAATCAGGACGTGTGTGTGTGTGTGTGTGTGTGTGTGTGTGTGTGTGTGTGTGTGTGTGTGTGTGTGTGTCGTACACTGCCTTATTTCAGCCAACCGAGGAGCTGTTTCAGCTTCACTCTTAATACAATTCTCTGAAGTGTGTGCGTGCACACGCTCTGATCTGCCTTACTTTTACCTTGTGTGTGTGTGTGTGTGTGTGTGTGTGTGTGTGTGTGTCAAACCTCACTGAAAATGGCTTCCCTGTCTGGTGTGTGTGTCGGGGGGAGAGAGAGTCGTTAATGTGCTCTTGCACTCTTATCTGCCTTCAATCACTCAAGCAAGTGTGTCTCGTCTGAAGCGTGTTTGTCAGGCCGGCATGAAAAGCTGTTACGTAACAAGGGGACAGGGCGAGAATAGCGCGCGTGTGTGTGTTAGAGAGTGGGGGGTGGGTGTAAGAGTAGGGTCCGAGAACCTCCTGTTCCAAGCCTTTTCTTACTAAACCCATGCAATTGTACTAATATTATAATAGGAAGCCGTGTTTCTGAGCCTCTGCCTTTAATTTGCTGTAGTTCCTAATCAGTGGTGGGTTTTTTTTTTTATTCTGCTGTTTTTATATATGGATTTGTTATTTAGCTGTAAGTTATATTCCAAAGGTTTACACTCTGCCGCCGCCGCTGATGAATTCCACTTAATAGGCACGTGCTCTTATTGTTTTACCATATGACGGCCTTTTTTTTTTTTTAATTTAAAACACAATCACTTCACAGCCACGAAGTTCTGTCTCTCCTGCATGTTTTTGAATGTGTGGGTTGTCTCATTTTTTATTTTTTAAATAAAGCTTTTTCTTTGAGCAACGAGCACCGCTTTAGTTGACTGTGACCTAAAAGTTCAACGAAATTGCCTGACCCGATGACAAGTTTGCTTAACGTTTAACTCGCTTACTAAAAACCTTCGCGACTGGTTTTAATGGCGTAAAATAATAGCTAGCTTAAGCTAGCCTGCTGGCAAATCGTGTACTACTACTTCTCAAAATCTTGTTCATCATAACAGTACTGATAGTGTGTGTTAAAGATCACGATGGTATGGTATAACTGATTTTCTGTGCACGTTTGTGGTTACTGTTGGTTACGGTTAATCTTAATCGGAGAGAAAAGCTCAGACGCGCACGTGTGTTTTAAACCACTCAAACTGTAGAAAGTGACGCAGTGTGAGAAACTCAGGGCTGAATCATGTTAACCACTGTGTGTGTGTGTGTGTGTGTGTGTGTGTGTGTGTGTGTGTGTGTGTGTAAGCTTCAGTAATGTGCATGAGTGGTTGGAATCCCCCCTCCCCCCCTTTTGACACTAGGGCTGGGTGATGTGATAAATTTCACAATTAGTGATCTAATGTCTAATCTACTCCTTGTTATTGTAATAGCACTGGAGTTGGTCAGTGTTATTAACAATACTGATATTTACTGTGCTCAGTGTATCGTGATACAGTAAGTCATTGTCAAATCATCCACCTCTACCGTGAACGTGCTTCCACTTCTTGCCAGGTTTTTTTTTTTTTTTTAAATGATCAAACTATTGATTTATTCCCAAGTGCCACGATTGAAAGGTACCACTTATTGAACCGATATTGTTCCGAACTGTTTTAAAAGAACTCCTGCCTTCTGAAGCCAGCAGATTTCCTGGCTCACAACCAAAACGTTGCCTTTTTTTTTTTTTTGAAGAAAACCTTGCCTCAGTTCAGATATGTGAGAAAACAGATTTGGCCTCATTCATTTCCTTTATTAACGGTTGTGTACAGCACTTGTGTCCATTACAGCAATTGATTGATTCCTGTCCTGCTGGAGAATTCACATGAATGCTTTGAGAGAACTAGTTCAGGTCGTGTTGTGTGTTTGTTTTTTTTGTTTTTTTGCCCCACTGGCTTAAATTTCATGTACGCAGTCACCCAGGATGTGTGCCATGACCTGTTTTGCTCATCTCACGCTCTTTTTCTTAATACGTTCACTCAATACCAATGTCTCATTTGTTCAGTATTTTCCGTTTTCGCCTTGAAGAATGAATCGGTTGCTTTTGTTCATCTCCCGCGCACGCTCCAGACAGCGGCGAAACACTTGAGAGACGAGGCTGAGTCATGTCTCTGTCCTTCAGTGCCAGTCAGTCAGAGCACTTTTAATGGCTAAAACGGGCATCATGACCAGGCACAAAATCATTCTGACTTCAGGCATGTGCCGTGAGTACATCTGGTGCCAAGGAATGAATCAATGCTCTTATAACGTCTGAGCACAAAAAAAGCAGTCTCCTGCCAAATGGGGGGGAAAAAAAACCCAATCACAAAGTGCTGATATATTTTGACTAGCTGCAATAACAGTAATTGGTTGTCGGAGCATGTTGCACATAAATTTCTCCCTAAATCTGGTATTTTTTACTTTTTCAGTCTTGCTGCGTTTCTCCAGTGATGGTCCCAAGTGAACGCTGTTTGTCTGTCCTGTGCGAAGGCAAAAACTTTATCTAATCCGCGTCGCAAGACCCTGAGCGTCTTCCTTTGGCCTGTACCAGTGTGATTTTGTTTATTACAAGTCCACAAAAGCTTGCGAAGAGCCCGACTTGTGCGAACAGCTCAGCGATTATATCCTGCTCGTTCAGTAAGGCTTGCTTTTGACTGTAGAAGTCAAGCAAAGACCATTAGTGCGTTCTGCTAAAATACCCATTTCAGCAGAGCGCGGCTGCAGGCGGTACTCGGATAGACGGTGGTCTGACTTTTTGGTGTTGCCACTCAGAGTGCATAATAAGCAGCCTGCTTACACGAGCGTCTCAGCACGTCTGGCCTTTCAGAATCCTGTTCTGAACAGCGAGGAGCTCAGTCTCGGTCATGTTTCAAGACGCCTTCAACCTTGAGCGAACGGTTGTGTAACACGCCGCTCGTGGCGTGAAGGACCTGATGAACGAAATTACCAAGAGCAAGCACGTGCCATGATGTTCACAGCGCAATAACTGCCCGTCACGGTTTTGCATCATTACATTGTTTTAAGACACACAGATGTGTATGATTTTGTCTTCCACGCCCCAGCAATAACAGAAATGACGCTTCTTACAGTTTAGTATAAAAACATCCCTCACTGGTTTTGCTCCCGAAAGTGAGCTTGTGCCAATAAAAGGCTTTTTTTTTTTTTTTTTTTTTATTATCCAAGAGAAAAAATTACTTCAGTATGAAGTGCAAGTTCGTGACGTTGAAAAGAAACCATGCAAGTGATTTATCGGCGCATGCCTAGCAGAGCGCATGGGGTTTAATTTAGTTTTGGAAAGCAAGTTTGCTGCTAACTGAACATGCCTCTGCTGTTTTTGTGTTATCTGTGAAACGCCTTTATGGTCTCATAATTCTAAAGTGTGTGAGAGAGAGAGAAATTTCAGCTTCTTTGAATAGATAATGTACCCATCATATGTTTTGTGCGTGCACAGACTTGGCTAGTGGCTCTGTTTTGTTTATTATTCTATTGAATGTCATGGCAGTAGGTCTTGAGGCTAAACGCTGTATTCAACACAGACGCACTACTGTAATTCACTTGTATCTGTGTGTTTAGGTGTTAACGTTCCACAGAGCTCTTAACGTCACAGTTATTATGCAAATGTGCTGCGGTGTGCGAGTATCTTTTCAACAGTGGGTTTTTGTTCTCGTAAAAAAAAAAAAAAAAAAACGACCAATCAGACGTGTTTCCCTGAAGAATCCAGGATGTTGATTTTGATGTAGAATTATGCAACCTGCACAAAAGACTAAATATAATTTAGTGCCTTTTTTTTTGTTTTTTTTTTTTGTAATTTTGTATGTAGATGTTTTAAACGTTACATTTCCTGACTCACGTTGCTGTAATCCTACTAAACAAATTCTGAACTGCAGAACAGTGACCCTATGCTCCTTGTACAGTTTAATAATCTTTGCTTCCTCACTTGTTTTCAGTCTCAATAAACTACATCCCAACATGTTCACGTGGTTCGATTTGATTTATTCTGAGTTTGGGATGATGTGCTCCTGTTTTTATATCACCTTGTGCCATTTTAATACTGTTTTAACTGTTTCCAACTGGATAATGCGCATCATGAAGACCATGATCTACTGTTCATAATTAAAGCATTTGCATGTCTCCCAGCCTATAAATAATACATTTTAGTATATATTTTAATATGTAAATCCAGCCAGCCAGCCATCTACGACCCTAAGTGGTATAGGTGAGTTGGAGTCGAAAGTGACTTCCAGTGAGAACCTGAGCAGGTTCAAACTCCAGTTGTGTAACCAGGAAATTCATTCTAGTTTTAACATGAAGTTCAACTGCGACTGGGGCTCAAAACTGTTTGTGGCAATTGTCAGCCTTAGCCATTGTTGCAAAACTGCTCATCAGTTGCAGTTCAACACAGTCTTCGCAGTTTCTAAATGCATCATGAGCAGCAGGAGTGAAGTGATGAGAATTCCAGCTCGAAGTAGGACGTCAGGATGGATCGGGCAGGTCTGGATAGCAGAAGCAGTCAGGATTGCTGGTCTCTCAGGAAGAGCATGTTTGGACGGAGTGTTGTCAAGGTTGATGTCGAAGGATTCGTGTCCTGCACAGAGCCAAGATCTCAACCCCACTCTGGCTTGGAGTACTCAAGTCTGACTGGTGCGTTAACTGCATTCAGACTCGTAAATAGGAGACATAATTTGGCGTAAGATATTTACGTTAACGACACTAAAATGCCTGGAGAGATTGTCCGCTTTGCTTTTTCCACCTTGACCGTGCACTGACGGTTCCATCGTTCTGTTGTTAAGCGAACTGCTGATCACACAGAGGTGCTCACTGACCGCCGGTATTTATTTAGTTTGGTCCTGCGTTTCCTTTCCTTCGCAACATAACGTCTTTTCTTCTCGCTTTCCGTTATTGTCGTTTTTTCAAGTTTCATTAGCAGCTTGCGTCCTTCATTTTTCAATCCCGTTTCAAATTTGTATCCCGTAATGCTTTGCGCGAACGGGGAAAGCCGACCATGTAATGCATGATGTAGTATCTTGTATTGCGTCATGGTAAAACAGGAAAAAATAGCGGAGAATTTAGGGCCATGTGGCCCTAAATTCATTAATTGTTTTCTAAAAAACACTAATGAAATTGGAAGTCTGTGATTTGTGAGAGTTCAGTTGCTTTTGGTCCACTAAACGAAAATAATTGGGTGTCAGGGAAAATTTATTTTTATGACCTAAACTTAAATCTGAACGGCAGTACAACTTTTAAAATGGCAGGTTTTTGTGAAGTAAAAGAATGACACTAAGATAAATCATGTCTCTTTCCAGCTTTTAATGGGAAATTGTAAAGTATACAAATAATTTAAAGTACCACCTTTTTAGATTTTAAGCATGGCACGTCTTGACTTATTTTCCACTCCATCCATCCATTATCTATACCACTCATCAGTCAGGGTCACTGGGAAGCTGGTGCCAATCCCAGTTGACTTTGGGTGAGAGGTGGGGGTACCAGGTTACCAATCTATCACGGGGCTTTATTTTCCGTTCTCCCTTGTGAAAGCGTTCTAGATCTGTCAGATTGTGAGGACACTTTCTGTATACAGCCCGCTTTTGGTCATCCAACAAATTTTTAGTTTGATTCAGCTCTGGGCTTTAGCTAGACCATTCAAAACCATTGGTCATCTTTTGGTTAAGTCGTTTGTCAATTTAGATATATGCTTCGGGTCATTGTTGTGCTGAAAGGTGAAATGCCTTTTCGTCTTCAGCTTACTAGCAGACACCTGATTGTTTTGCACTATTTGTATCTATTCCCAATTCTAAGCCCCAGTTCTGGCTGAAGAAAAGCAGCTGTAAATCGTGATGCCGCCACCACCGTGCTTCACTGTGGATATGGTTTCCTTTTCGTGAAGTGCTTTTAACATCAAACAAACCTTTTGGGATTTGTCTCATCAGACCATAACAGTTTGCCACATGGTTTGGGGTGATTTAGTTTGGCTTGGATGGTTTTGTTTTTTTGTGAGGGCTTTCATCTAGCCATCTAAACCCGTAGCACAGATGTGAAGGATATGAGAGATTGTTGTCTGATATCCCTGCAGATCCTTTAATGTTGCCGTTGGTCTCTTTGCAGCCTCCCTGGTAAGCTTTTGTAAATTTTGAAGAGATGTCCCGTTCTTGGTAATGTCACTGTGGTGCTCCATTTTCTCTCTCTCTTGATAATCGCCTTCATGTCGTTCCATCTAATGTTTCAGAAATTCTTTTACACCCTTCTCCTGATCTTTACCTTTCAACAAGTGAGATACCACATATACTTTGTAAGCTCTTTAAAGATCATGGCATCAGCAGTTGGATGAAACCAAAGCTGTGTCTGACATCACTCACTATTCCCTACTCACTATCTAGGGAATTACTATATAGAGGACTATATAGTGAGTTCATTGGTAAAATGAAAAAAACACTTTTGGACACTACTCTGCCGCACAATTAAAACATGCCAGATCTGAACATGCTGGTGGGCTTTCAAAATAATAAATCTATTATACCGATCGCATTTCCCACATTAATAAATACAAAGTACTTTGTTTCTGCTGCATCTTTCAGTTCTTTTAAATCAAGCGTAAATACTTTCCTTCTTCTTTGCCGCTGCCTTTCACCCCCAACACACTACAATATTATTGCTATTTTCACGCCACAGCTTGTAAATTTGTCTCATGCCCATTGTCCGAAGGAAAAACAAACTAGTGCGATACTCAATCCTTATGAAACAGCTCTGTGAAAATATGTGACCACAATATTGCTTGGTTAGTGGCCATCGGTTGTACACCACTTTTCATGATGCATTGTGGGATACTATGAGTCCACTATATACTTGGACAGCACTACACAATTGGGAACTCTGTCCACAGTATATCCATCCATCGATTATCCGTAATCGCTTATCCTGTGCAAGGTCACGGGCAAGCTGGAGCCTAAACCCAGCTGACTATAGGTGAGATAATAAAATAAGACCCTGGACAAGTTGCCAGGTCATTGCAGGGCTGACACAGAGAGACAAACAACCATTCGTGCTCACATTCACACCTACGGTCAATTTAGAGCCGCCAATTTGCCCAACCTGCATGTCTTTGGACTGTGGGGGAAACCCACGTGGACATGGGGAGAACATGCAAACTCTGCACAGAAAGGCCCCCGTTGGCCACTGGGCTTAAACCCAGAACCTTCTTGCTATGAGGCTACAGTGCTAACCACTACATCACCATATTATCCATCCATCTATCCATCCATTGTCTGTAGCCGCTTATCCTGTTCTACAGGGTTGCAGGCAAGCCGGAGCCTATCCCAGCTGACTATGGGCAAGAGGCGAGGTACACCCTGGACAAGTCGCCAGATTATTGCAGGGCTGACATATAGACGCAGACAACCATTCATGCTCACATTCACACCTACGGTCAATTTAGAGCCACCAATTTGCCCAACCTGCACGTCTTTGGACTGTGGGGGAAACCCACGCAGATATGGGGAGAACATGCAAACTCCACACAAAAAAAGGCCCTCACCAGCCACTGGGCTCGAACCCAGAACCACCTTGCTGTGAGGCGACAGTGCTAATCGCTACACCACCGTGCCGCTCCATTGCCATTTCATGAGTCCACGAAATAGTGAATGGTTTTGGACACAGGCTGAGAAGCTGTGAATAAATTCTTTACCTGGGGTTAATCAGAATAATTTAATTGATGACAGCTGTATGATAATTACGATATTGAATGTGATTGGTTCATTCTGAACACAGTCACACCCCTAATTAGAAAAGGCTGGGCACTATATGCAATCAGGTTATTTTTATTTCTTTTTTTTTAATTGATTGTCACTTAATGTTCATACGTTGTTGAAACGCAAATTGGTGAATTCAAGTACCTGGGGTCAACTGTGCAGGAAAATGGGGGCTGCGA
>JANZLB010000013.1:10093103-10117981 GCA_026167865.1 Notarius quadriscutis
GCCATGATGCAGTTTTTTTTTTTTTTTTTTAAATAAACCTGGAGGTGGACGATAAACCCGATGTACAAATATTTTGCACAGGACTGTTCCTCTGCTCTTTCCGATTTTATTGTACATGTCATTCCTTGTTGAGCTTTTTTTTTATGCCCAAGATGTTTGAAACCAGTCTGGGTTTTCTGTGCCGAATAAGGAAGCGGCTTCACCTTTTAATAAAATCAAACACTTTCATCCTCCCTTCTGACTTTGTTAAATAAGATCGTGAATTTCTCTGGAGTTTTCAGGCTGAGCTCTCGTCGTGTTCTTGATCGTGAGGAGACGGTAATACCTTTTATCTGTTTGATGTCTATAAAATAATGGAAGATACGTAGTAGGAACTAAAATCAAAGAGCCTCATTCCAACTTGCCCCGGCCGAGCCCTGTACATAAATAAAATATATACAGGGTTAGTCAACATTATGTTAACACTTAAATGGTAGAAACCCATCGGCTCTGTAGTGGAAGTTGTTCATCAATGGCGTACATCTGCTGTCACGGCTCACCACACCTGCAGGAGAAAAATAATCCATTAGTGTTCACATAATTTGACTAACCCTGTAGTGGAGCAGAAATCTAAGCACGAAAGGAATACTGAGTGGACATTAGCAATTTCTTTAAAATCACAGCTCTGACTTTCAGTGCTGTTGTTTTTCACATCAGATATTGATCATATTACCTGTTGTAGGTAAGTGCGCTCAGGTTAAAGGGTAAGTTTTTGACCCAAATCTTTTCTAAGTGGTTTGCCTTTGACTCACTGTGGACCGGAGCAATTTTCTATGACCTTTTAACAGAACTGTGTGCAAGTTAAATTGAAATTGTCCTATTATAGTGGGATAGGTTGTCAGCAGTAAATTAATTGTTGCATCGAGACCTGATAAATTTAAATTGGCTCCGTTTTGATGCTTTTGCTCATGCTTTAAATTTTTGTTCTCAAAATAAACGTGCTGCTTTCCTTTATTGCTGTTATGTTGCATGTCTGTAAACTTGCACACACTTACTACTTCCATGACTTCAGAAGTAGTCTTCATTGTGTGATGTCGTCGGCTCCAGTGGTACGATGTGGATAAGGAACGATTTAAAACATGTTACTTTAATGGATAATCATGAAACAAATGCTCTTACATTTCAGAATCTTGTGTTTACAAGGAACGCCACTGTGTACTTGTAACTTAAAATGTAAAATGGGGTTTTTAATACAAACACTGGTTTATCATTCAAAAAAAAAAAATTGTTTTCCTCCATCAGTGAAATAAAGTATACATAAAGACTACATTGTATGTGGGTTTTTTGGACTGTTTGTCAAACACAGGAAGTTTAATTAATGTGAAATGGTGTCAGAGAGATACCAAAATTTTGGGTTCATTAAGGTAGAACAGTAATGGTACTAGTTTAGTACCAACGCTATATTCACGAATTCATTTAAGGGGAACTGAAGTCATTTTTAAACTTATTCAATTTCGGTTTTAGTAACCTTATATCGTGACTCGTATTGGCAACTAATTGCTGTTGAATTTAGTTCATTTGGCCCACGGCAGGCAGCGCTTATCTCCGCAATCTACTGAAAACTGTTTTCCAAACAAAATATTGCACAAAAATGAGTTTATTACTGCCTACTTTTTTCCAAACTTCTGGTTTGAGTCCATCAGCATTCAAGAGGGTGCGTGCGCATCTTTTGACAACAGTGGCAGATGTTACCCTGCATCCGAAATCACTCTGTACGCTCAAATTTGATTTAAAAGAACTGAAAGATGCAGGTACTTTGTATTGATTAAATGTGGGAAATACGCTTAGTATAATATGTATTTATTATTTTGAAAACCCACCAGCCAACTGATCTGGCACGTTTTAATTGTGCAGCAGACGAGTGTCCGAAAGCATTTTTTTTTTTTTCCATTTTACCAATGAGCTCACAATACAAGTCCTCTATATAGTAATCTCCTCTATAGGGAGTAGTAAGTAAGTGATTTCAGACACAGGGTTGGTCACTTTGATTTCCGCTGTACGTTTTACTTCCGTCTCGCACAGGACTCGATGAATCTCGTTTACGCCCATTGCTTTGACATATTACAGAGCATATTTCAAACACTCATAACTTGCTGTAGCAGTGACAAAATAGCGATCAAAGATGCGTTTATATTTAATAACACGAGAGAAATAGAATTGATAAGGAATTTGCCTTCAGTTCTCCTTTAAGGAGTAGACTGCTAAGTAGGCTAACGGCAGCCCTGGCCCACCCCTCATCGTGGCTGGCTGTTGGTTAGCTCAATTCAGGACAAGAAATATTATGAATGAGCTAACCTTGGAGAAAGTTCAGTGCCGATCATTCTGACAAACTACTTTTCAATTTATTTGTGATGGTCTTGCATATTTTCTGGAATTCTTTGTACAAATTGGGATGTTTCATCAGGCCTCCTCCTGCCACACCTGACCTGGTGCACCATTTGCATAAAGGTGTAGAAGGGGACGACTCCTCTCAACTGTCCCTTGCCCAAAAAGCAAATTATCCTCACATCTCACTCAGTGAGCTTTGTTTCTCTTCAAGATTCTAATGTGACTAGTTCAAATCTATAGCATCTTGCCAAATACAGAGGCTTGGATAGAAAAACTGCTGGTCGTTTTGTGTGACTTTGGGGTAAGATGGCAGCTTACGTGCGTGATGCAAGTCTAACTTGGTCACACCAAATGCCGCAAGAGCATCAAAACGACAAGAGGTCATTAATTTGACCAATCAGAGTAAAGCTGAAGTCAAGGCAGCTTTATCATGATGCAATTTGGTGGCAACCAATCTGAATTTAGAAGTGCTCCGGCCGAAAGAATCCTAGTGAACACGGTTGCCTGCCATGGAGGAGAAATTGACAATAGCGATGGTGGGTTTCCACATTATTTATGAGGTCCCATTCAGGGACGTAAATGAAAATCAAAGCATAGACCAAGATGTTAAACTCTTGGTGTTCCATGCGAGTTGGTATAGTGCGTAATATTGTGTGAAAATAGGAGGGAACTACCTGTTAACTCGTACCATAGCATACAAAAGAGTAGCTGTTTACTTACTTGAATGATGGAAACAGCTTGCAGGTCCACTGTGCCGAAAACAGCTGAAGCAAGGTCAGAGAAGCAAATCTCGCCGTGTTCATTGATTATTTTGTTGTGCGGTAGTTTTTAGAATTAAAAAAGTGGTAGGCGGTACTCACCTGTCAAAAGCAGTAGACTTCCCCCTGAATTGGTAGAGTTGGCAAGTATGCCGTCATCTCACTATCCCTCAGAGAGCAATGCAAGTCTGTCAAATCAATTTTCTATCATGGTGCTCTACAGTTTATTCTTAATTCTCCTGTCTTGGAAAAACTCTCCACATGAGCAGTGGATAAACTTGGAAACATTTGCATAAAAGTCACTAATAGCTTTTTTCCCCCCTGCTTTTTTAAATTCAGCATCACTTGCTGGTTAGGGGCAAGGATATCTGGAGTAGTACCACCTTTCTGGGTGGCCTTAATACACCTGGCATCCCAGTCTGGTCTCCCCATGTCCACCATCATGTGACGCACAAAACACGGCCAATATTCCAGCAAGCGGCCGCCCCATCTAGCCTCCCACACGATGAAGACCGTCAGCACCTAGTGTCACAGAATCACAGCAGATCTCGGGGAGACAACTCCAATAAAAAAAAAAAAAATCCCAACACTCAGTTGGATAGTGGCGGTGTATGGAGTTGCAACCCCATCACCTTACCTTTTCTCGCATTGTACACGCTATGGAAGGTTTTACCTCTACCTTCGAAAGATCACTCCAATGTTATGTGCAGCCCTGATCATCAGCTAGTAGAGCTATGTACCAAATGAAGATTTATATAGTACACCCTTCCCAAAATTTCTGACAAGGTGGCGTGGCAGAGACCACAAGAACGTACCTGCTGGCGAGCTTATGCTGTGGGAGCCTCTCCACGGTTGCAGAAGTCAAGGCCGTCCCCGCGCAACCTTCATCGACACCCTGGAAAGGTGCTGCCAGAACTGCTGAGCTAGTCAACTGCATGGCTGATGCCGCCGTGAGCTGCTGTAGGATGGTTGCTGAACTGTGGATTCTCCTCAAATCTTTTGCAAGGCACTACAAAAAGGTTTTCCGCAGTGGCCTGGAAGTTGCCATTTTAGCATTCCCCCCCCAGTCAACTGCTTTCACTGAGCTGACAAGCTAACTGGCAGTTGATTCAGATGATGTTTTGTAATTACTCTTAACGTCATATTCCTTAATTGGAGTGGAAGGTGAGGGTTAGGGAGGACTCGCGGTTGTGATTCCAACACTGGTCCTTTCAAAAAACGACCACAGGCTGTAGTTTAGACACCCATAGGACCTCCGCGTGAAACCTGGCCTGAAATTCAATACCTGTAAGTGATCCGATACATGCTGCTTTACCAAAAGAAGAAATAAAACAGTATGTATACAGTTCTTAAGAAGATTGAATGAACGCCGTCATGGGAGTAAATCCAGTCAGCTTAAGGCCTCACTAATTCAGTGACATAAATTGATGCTGACCGTGAGTTGGCCTAGTGATTTGCGTGTCTGCCTCTCAACTGGGAGATCGCGAGTTCTACTTGTGGTCAGGTCATATCAAAGACCATCATAAAAATGGTGCCATCTGCCAAGGCACGCCGCAATACAGATGTGAGTAAGGAGTCAAACTCTTGCGGTTCCCAGAGGACTAGCCCCCTCCCCACCGGAACCCTCGCTATATAATAGACGAGAGACCAAGGGCTGTAGAAATAGAGACTGGCGCCACACCCATGCGCCTCAAAGAGCTGGTTAGTACTGGGACGACCAGATTCTGGCGTGGAATGTTGGCAGGAATATTACTTTACTTTCAAGCAATTCTGTCCTTAAAGATCAAAGTCTTACAGCCAAAAATGCAATTTATTAATAGTTTGAAAGGAGCTCCATTGTTCATGAAACATTTCGGTGCATGTCATCAACAATCACATTCTATGAGGAGAGAGAAACATTAAAAGCCACCGTTCATTTTAAAATCTCAGTACAGGCATTTTACTTAATATTTTAAAAGGCAAAAGCAACCCATTGACCACCCCCACCCTCGGTAACACAGGAACAAACACACAAGACAGACCCTTATCACAGGCTACAAAACCCCACAGTGCTTTAGAATGAGATGCTCATTGGTTTAGGAATAAACATGTCAAAGTACTGGTACTGTAGTACACGATTAATAAGAGATGCTGACATGAATAAAGAGGCAACATGATGAGTACAATGGAAGGAAAGCCCAAAAGTAACCCCCCAAATCCCATGAGATGGGTCGCAGAGGTCTTTACACCCCTCAACCCCACTTGTGCATAGATCATGATCCTTAAAAACCAACTCGCCTCCAATCCTTCAAATTGACGCAGAAATGCTTTTATACATTTTCTTCCCCCCGTACATAATACCCACCACGAGAGAGAATGGCAGAAAAGAAAGAACTAGTAATGCACAAATGTTCCTGATTTCAACAGGAAGGGACCTCATGTTAAGAAAACACAATAATTACCACATACAGTACTTGTATGCTCTTTTACCGTCTTTTGAACAATCAAAATCATTGATCACTTTGTCTAAAATGTAAAGCAATTTTAATATATAGACTTTTTTTTCATATAAAGCACTCCATTGTTTAAAGTTCATTTAGAGTCCATTATTTGGTAAATATGTAACTGCTACGGCTTTAGAAACAAAAAGGTATTTTTTTTTTTTCATCTGAACTCCATAACCTTCAGTGCTTCATTTTTTTTTTTTTTAAATCGATTTTTTTTTCCCTTATAAAAATTAACATTAAAATTGTGTGGAGTTGGTACTCTGGAACCCTTGCCTTCCTGAGACATGATCCACTTTTTATGTATGTGCAAGATAGTGAACAATTATTTGCACAAAGGAAAAACATACAGACTTCTTTAGTCCATGAAATCAACAATGACAATACAAATAAAAGAAAAAGAAAAGAAAGAAAGAAGAGTATATCACAACATGACAACACTGATCAATCCCAGAGTTCTGCAAGTAGCACAATAATCTTCATTCAGTAAAGTGTTTTTGTTATTCATGATGGAAGTATGTCCGTTTTTTTTTTTTTCTTGGACATTCCCACAGTAATTTCCTTTTCTTTGAACAACATGAAATGCTTGTAAACTGTTGGTGGCCTTGGAGGAAAAAAAAAAAAAATAAAAGTTAGGCACCACTGAATTGAGCCTTGTAACAAACTCATCTCATCATTTTTCCATTTCGCATGGAGCCGACAATGGAAGTTACAAGTCCGTCGACGCTAACCTATGGCCACAGTTGTCAATTTTTTTTTCATAATCTGAAAAAGAAAAAAAAAAATGGTGCAATACTCAATTATTTTTCATAAAAGCGACTATAAAATAATCATGTTACAGAAAAAAAAAAACCCACACTTTTTTCCTCTAAGTCCTTGAGTAAACATTAACACATGAATTGTCACCTTATCCCTCAGTACTTTATTTCATGTTGTACGATTAGCTGAAAGAGGGGAGGCAGACACTCAGTGCAACGCTAGAAGCTAATAATACACATACAAATAGGTTTCTGACTACAGACTAGCAAAAAAAAAAAGGGCAAATAACCTGTAAAGATACTGAAACCGTAAGGTGGGAACTAACCCACTATAAGCGCACACGCACACACAATATATATATTTTGGACCTTTGCCCACTTGTACAGACAGATTAACAAATCAATCACAGTCATTCACTCATCACAACACACGCAGTTTTGTGCAAACACACATACAATAGATGTTTTCCTTCCTCCCTCCCTCCCCCTTTCCCCACACAGATGTTTTTAGTTCATTTTGAACTGATGTTATCAAAAAGCTTGGAAGTGTATGAATGAAAAATTATTACAAAAAGTTTCACATTACATTATTGGTGCTTCTTTTGATTCAAGTATTAGTACATCTTTCATTTTGTATAATTTTGATATGTTTATACTTTCAATATGGGTACACCGAGAAAAACAATAGTTGGCATTTAAATTCGGGAAAGGGAAAGTAAATTAAGGTAAAGTGGAAAGAGAGAACCAGATACATACATACATACGCTTTCAAATGTGCATGTATATAAACCAGTATGTGCATATTCTACCCAGAACCGAAGAAAAGATTGGATTCTCTTTGAGCTCGTCCCTTTCCTTCCCTCCCCCTTTTTTTTTTTTTTTCTTCTTTTCTCCCCCTCAAGCTGCATTCGAGCCATTCTGATCATTAGGGAGGGGTGTGTATTAGTCCTACAACAAATCCACAGTCGTGGACATTTAGTGAGGTACATTAAGACGAGCCTTACAGGACTGCTGCAGCAGTGACCATATTCTTGGGGATTCACCTCTTTACCCCACTTGTGAATGTGACAGTCTGGTGGCGATTTGAGTACGGTTAAGGCAAGGTAATTTGGAATTTAAAAAAAAAAGGGGGGGGGGGGGAAGACAGGCAATAGTGATTGTTGTGTCACTCACTAGGGTCTTTCCCCTTTCAAGACTTGGTACCGACATGTGCTCGTCCGTAGGTCCGCATGAGCCAAATTTTGAATATCGCCAAGGTGTTAAGAACCTCCTACAAAATGTCTGATGTACAATTTCAAGCTCTCACAAAATTATATTGCTAAAGGTTAACCCTTTTTATTGATTATTTTATTTTTTAAATAGCAATACAAGTGTTTCTGGTCACATCAGTGGGATTCTGTTTCAGTTAGAAACAGCTACACAGCACTCCAAGCCTCACTGCCTGGGTCAGGAGCTGTGAAGAATGAAAGTCTGGAACCAAATAATGTCCAAGTTTTTAAAGGGATCCTCCAGCGGACTTGCTCTTCAACTTATATTAAGTATTTGTTCATTTCAACAGTCAAACATTCGTTTTCGGAGACCGAATCGTGTTCTAGAAAAATGTATTTTTATTAAAATACCAGACGGGCCTCCTGTGGAAGTGACGTATGCGATGACGTGGCGTAGTGGAAGCTTGGAGCAAGTCTGCTCTTTATTATCCTCTGCTTACATCGTGGTTGTTCGTTTTACAAGTATTTTTACCGAATTTTTAGGTTTTTAAATGCCAAAATGATGCTCAATAGAATGACGAGAAGATATCTTTTCACCGTTTACCTGGCCAGAATCGTCCGACTATTCGCAAAAAATGGATTCATGCCATCGGAAGACCTCAAAGCAATCTGCCTGCGGTGCCCTACTTATGCTCCCAACGTTTGTTGATTTCGACAAATCAACAGAATTAAAAGCAAGATGAACGGGGGCTTCCGAAAACGATGCCGTGCCAACAGTATTTCCCATCGTTCAGCTCCAAAAGTCCACCGATGCAGTGTTGAGTGGCAACAGAGACAACACCACCGGGAGGTTAATTTCGACTTTGTTCTACCGTGGTTCTTTGTCGTATACAGGGACAGATCCAGCCCAACAATCTGACAGATGCACATTTGCAGAAATATTTTCACTAATTTTACCAGATCGCTATGGATTTTCACAGGACCATAGAGCATGCCAAGCCCTTTCTGTAGAGGGCAGCTACGACCGCGGCTCGGCCTGGTCTGTTGGTTGAGCGTGGCTATAGCCCATGTAGCCGGCGAGCAGTAAAGTAAAAAAACGCCCCATGACTGATGCCAAGTGGTGCACATATATTTCTGCATGCGCATCGGTCTGGATCCATCACCTTATCTGGTGAATTGTAACCGGCGTTCTGATCCATTGTAGGCTCTTCAGCATATACTGGAAGAAAATATGGGTAACAAAGAAAACGCCAGCGTTAAAGAACAAATCACTGACGGATCAAGAGACTGATCATTCGATTGAGCTTCAGGTACGGTCGACTATACTCCAGATAAGAGAATTACTCAGAACATTTTGCATGAAACTCACTCCTTTGACATTTCTGAAATTTTATTTCATGGTAGTTTCAGTTACGTGCTCGGAGCATGAATTGACCAGAAAGAGGGATATTGCTGTGCAAACAGATGAACCAGTCAGTGTTGAAATCCAGACAGACAGTTGTCTTCAAAGACAAGATTATCCAGTGTTCTTTGATGGAAGATGAAAGTGTCTCATTAGATGATTTGTTCAAAATCACGATTGTAAGCAGAGGATATAAACCGCCAAGCTGCTCCAAGCATCCATGTCATCACATACGTCACTTCTGCGGGAGTATTTTAATAAAAATTAATTTTTCTAGAACACTATTTGGTCTCCAAAAATGAATGTTGAAATCTACGAATACTTTTACTTAACATAAGTCTAAAGAGTAAATCCGCTGGAGGATCCCTTTAACGATCGTGTCACCTCCTGCTGCTGGCTCGGTCCCAAACTGCCTACGGTGCCTAGCATACCTACAGGCGGTCTGCTCGTTTCCCCAGATTATTTAGGATGCTAGTATGCTGTATCAGGGACTCAGCCTTTAAAGAGCCAGCTCTTGACGTGAACCAATTACAGCCTCTTTGTAGCACCATATCACTGACAACGCGAACGGGGAATACATAAGAGACGTGTCTGTAATGGACACTACAATGAGAGATGTCATACATTTTAAACTGGGTCTTAAGAGATATTTTAATATTGAAATCTTGGGAGTCCTTGAGCTCCAGAGCACTCATGGAAATGGCACCTATGGGAACTGGGACCTGTGAAAAATAGTCTGCTCTGGTGCTCTATTCCTTGGTCAGAACATAAGCGAATATCATTACAGCATTCCCACAGTTTGCTTTGGGCCATCAAAGACTTGCAGAAAGAAGTACTTCAGCCAAGGGTGTACTATAGGTTTTGAAATTTCCTCAAAGTAATACAAGGACAAAGCTCTCGTTTTTGGTTTAAAAAAATAAAATAAAAATGATGCACCCCACGTCAACGTAAGCCATCTACAGGCCATCTAAGAATTCTGTAATCCCTGTTTTAGTTTGCAGCAGTCCTTCCTGGAGAATTTTAATGCCTGGGACAAGGTGCTACCCGTCAGTCTTGATGCCAGCCTGCATTCTACCTTTCCATGTACATGTATTCAACAATCTACACAAAAAAAAAAATCACAATCTGTGGAAATCCTCCACAGACTCAGCCCCCCCAGTGTTCAAGAATCATGGGTGTCCATTAACATTTTTGGTAACATTACAGAAAAGATCAAGAGGGTGCGAACTCGTATGTAGAACGGCAAACACAAAAAGTATTTCCCTACTCGCACTTTTATGAATTATAACCCATCTGAAACAATATCTAAAGCAATACAAGATTGAAAAAGGGAAAATAATCCTACCACTGAACAATATATGATTTCCCTCCTTTTGGTAAACTAAGTTTGGAGTTCTCTGAGTCTGCCCTGAGATTGCATGCACATAGTTCAAGAACTCGTTCAGAGAGAAAGCAACAAGGGCTAAATTCAGACATTTTTTGGGACTGGCTTTCAGAGATGCAAACATATGAACGCTGAAGGCCACAGTAACAGGAAGCTGCCTGTTCAGAAACCAGCAAAATGCTAGACACCCCCCCCCCCCCCCAAAAAAAACACCACAGGAAATAATGGGCTGTATTGAGTGATTGTGAACATGTCCCTCACTCAGACCTTGCATAGAAAAAGAGGGTCTTGTCATTTGCTTTTATTACTGCGAGAATGAGAAGTGGTAAAGAAAGAGTTGCGCCGTGTTGTTTGTCTTCAGCACCAGCATGAGTACAGCCTTGCAGGACAGTGCCAGAATAAACAGGAGGCAGACAGAAGGAATGAGACAGACGGGGTAATGGAGAGGTAGCAGGCAGGCTGAGCATGTCTAATACTCTTAACTACAGTTCCCTAACAGAGGCTTTGCACCGTCACGTGACCCCCATAGCAACGGTAACTACACCGCCATGACGGGAGGCACGCTTGTAGTGCTTCATTCAGCCGAGTTAGTTGTTATTGATCGGTATGGGAAGGTTTTGCTGCGTTTTTGGATGTGCAAATTGTTTTGAATCAAACAAAGACATCAGATTTTTTTAATTTACCAAAAGTAAATCATTGGGGGAAAAAAGATAAATCTCTAAACATGGGGGGGGGGGCGCAACATTCAGCAGGACTCGATGTTGGATGGAGAGGTCAAAAACCCTCTGGTATGTTCACTTCATTTCCATGAAGGTAAGAATAAAAAATATATCTAAATTAAAAAAAAAAAAAATCATGTCACAACTGCAGCGTGGTGCTCATTCTTGTACAGTGAAGTGAACATGTGCCTCAACACAGCAGCTCGGCAGAGCCTCACCTTCACCGAGACTTCAAGTGCATTTACATTCAGGGATCCTTCGGAGCGCGTTGTGCATTGTACCCAGTCATTATGGGAAACGCCTGATGCTGATTTGAGCGCAATCAGCACGCTGTTTTCACAGAGACTTTGTGAAGTATTGCGTCAGACATGGAACGGTAGACGGGTCTAAGTGCAGGAAGAGTGTTTATATCTACAAAAACACAAACGAAACCAAAAGCAGAGTCATAAACATGGCTAGAAGACCGCGATAATGATAATACTTCATATAAAGCCTCTGTCCTTGAACGCACTTGCTGACTGCACTCAAATCAGCACCAGCATAATGACTGGGTCCCAAGCGCGTGCACAATGCACTCAGAAGGATCCCTGAACGTAAATGCGCTTTTTAAGTCTCGGAGAAGGTTAGACTCTGCCGAGCCGCTGCGTTGAGGCTCGTTCACTTCACTGTATCAGAATGAGCACCTCGCTGCAGTTGTGAAAGGAGTTTCCCCATTTTCCTCCTCCTGTGTTTAGAAATTTCTCTATTTTTCCCCGATGATGAATTACTTTTGGTAGATTAAAAAAAATATATATATATATTTGTTCAAAACGATTTGTATGTCCAAAAACGCAGCAAAACCTTCCCATACCGACCAACAACCACCAACTCGTCTCAATGAAGCACTACAAGTGTGCGCCGTCATTACGGCGTAGTTACTGTTGCTATGGGGTCACGTGACCGTACGAAGCCTCTATTCCAGTAGGATATGCCCCTAAACTCAGTCAATCCATAAAAGAGCAACCGTGAAAAGGAAAATCCCCAAACCATCGTTCTTAAATCATGATCTGCTGACATAGCATAGTAACATGAACTGTTGCAATTAAAAAGTGTAGACATGCTTCTTTCTCCAAATGTTCCTGCACGCGTGCAGTGAAAGAGGCTGGTAAAGAGCAGCTACTGTAAAAGAGCACTGCATGAACTCACTCTCACACTTAAAGAGCATAAAGTATCATAAAGACAACAATAACAGCAATGTTGACAAAAATAACACTTGCAATTCCAGGGAATAAAAAAATACAATAATCGAAAATGACGTGAAAGGATCTTGTCCACTTCCAGCTAAAGTGATCTTTGCATGAAGAGAGAGTTTTAAGAGAGTTGAAACGAGGTCAAATGCTGGCGCAAGAGTACTGTCGGGCCATTTCTGAGAGAGCTGCCACTCTGCGCCAGGCCAAACAGCAGCTCCAAGTACGCTCTGGCATCGGGCGCACCGGTCTGGCACAGTGGCATCAGAGTCAGCGTGGGCACAGCAGGCACCACTACAGATAGGCACTCAGTGGCCACACTTATTATCCAAGGAAGGTGGGGCCGCCAGGCAAAAGGGCCCCCGCAGGATCTATTACCACACATGGACATGTCTAGCATTTCCGGACAAAAGGCTAACAATTTTGGAGTACTGTAACAGCAATATTTCCTTTGAGCGCGTGTGTGTATAATATTGTAAAAAACACGAGAATGCTTCAGAATCAGTTTTTTTTTTTTTTCTTTAAACTACCCTTCATTTGCTACCATTTGACGTCCATCCAAGGGAGGGACCCAAGGAAAAAACATGTTTAGAGTTTAAAAAAAACAAACAAAAACAAAACAAAACAAAAGCGCATGAGAAAGCCATGTAGATTGCTTTTTCTTTGCTTTTTTTCAGTTCCAGCTTTCCATGTGTGATTTGTTGGCATTATAGTTGGAGCTTGATGCTCTTGGTAAGTGCTATGATAAACCACCCATTTTCAAACCAGTCTCTTTGTTCTGTCATTTTGTACCAAATACAACATAAAACGCACCTTGTCTTCTGGGTTACAAGAAACACTTATTTGGTTTGAAGCCCGCATCCTGCTGTGGTCACTTCCTGTCTTTAGAGAAGTGCTCGTAATATAGTCTTCACTACAGACTTGCACACCACGAGAAAGTCTTTCTCCTTGTCACCACACTTGGGAGATGAAGGACAACTGTTTTTTTTTTTTTTTAATTTTTTCCTGCCCCCACCTCCGATTTAGAAAAGAAAGGAAACTTCACCAGCATAAGCTCTGTATAATGATGGATGGAAGCGTCTGTGGCATATTGCACGTCCGACAAACTTTTTTTTTTAAACCCCCGCTGGGTCACAAATAATTGAGGTCGTTCATGGAGCAGAAGAGAAAGAAATGAATGTGTTTTGACCGTTCGTTCTGCGTGATGTGTTCCGAGTGTTTTGTTAAAATGTTCTGAAGACAGTGGTTAATACAGCACACGCATGCTGGCAAACATTTGCTCAGCCTGTCCTGCCGATGAGTAAGCATCAGCCGCACGCCTGTCCCTTTAATAGTGATGTGGACAGACGAGGGTGATGGCTGAGGTCTGGAGGAAAAGCAGACGTGTACTGTGGCCTGTGTGCTTAGTCAAGCATGGAACTTTTCTTCTCTGCTGGCTCGAAAGTGAGGAAAATGTGCAATTCTCGGATTCATCTCTTCTGTAAGCCCGGAGTGAGTGTGTGGGAGATGGGGCTGGTAAGCGGTTAAGGCTAGTTTAGTGCTGTTACATGAACCCACCAGGCTAACAGATGAACGAAAAGCAATGGACACAGTCTAAAGGGAAGGATTGATAGGAATGATGCATTTCTTTGGGGGAGTAGGGAGGAAGGCTTGTACGGTGCATCTGGGTTGATGAAGGCTTGTGCCAGGGGACATTTAAAAATGGCAGCTTGTCTGATCAGTTGTAGTAAAATACAGTTTCACACAGTTTTCAGTTAAGAGAAAGTTTGTAATTAAAGGTTCTATTTTTCCTTTTAGTTGCTCTTCTCCAAAAGTCTTAGAAAATACTGTAACCAAAGCCTCACATGAAAAAATAACAAAAATCCACTGAAATGATGCAAAATAAAAAGGAGGAGGAGAAGAACAAGGTCAGCAGCCTCTACAAGTGTATCGTCAGCCTCCTGTCTCTTGGTTCACAGTTCCACTTATGCTGATTATCACCACATGATTTTGCTTGGTTTTTGCTCCTGCGTAATTATATTTCTTCAAGTTTTTTTTTTTTTTTCCTCCCCATGTTCATTTTTATTTTTAATATTCATAATTCTCCTCCTGAGTCGATTCCCTCACATGGACTCTCCGCTCAGCAGGTCTCCGGGAAGCAGTGTGTTAATAGGGGTTGGGCTGCCGACCACTCGGCCCTCCTCTGTACTGGGTGGCCCCCAAAGGCTGGAGTACTGCTGCACCCCCCCCCATAGCAGCTCGTTGCCTGCCTTAGCTGCTGCACTGCCAGCTCCGCCTCCTGCCAGGCTGGCAGTGTTCCAGTGACCAATGGGATGTGAAGTGGCAGATGCTCCAACCCCCAACCGCGTCTGATTGGTGCCTGGGTTGGCCTGCCAGCTGGTGGTGGGTGTGAGGGATTGACCTTGTGCAAAGAAGCGGTTAACCTCCTCCTCTCCAGCGAATTCTGCCAGGATGGTGGTGTTGCCCAGCACACACCTACAAAAACCGAGATGAAATCAAGTCAACTCCAATCCCCACACACACAGTCAAAAGATTGTGCAAAATATCACACAGCAGAACTGGACACACGATTGGATAAATTGCCAGTCGTTAAACAAATGAAGGACAAGAGGAACATTTTTTTTTTTGGGGGGGGGGGAATACAATTTGTATGTAAAACTGCTACAATTTACTAATCAACAGTGACGACTGAAGACCTGCCTCTTCATCAAACACTAAGTTTAAAAAAACAAACAAAAAACCCCCCCAACCCACACCACGAACCACTTGCATATGAACCTTTATAATTAATTTTTCCAATCACGTCCAAGATGTAATGATGTTCCGAGTTGACTTTTCATCAACACATTGGTCTGTTTGACCTCTGTTTAATAGTTTCCTTTATTACCCACAATGCTGTTCAACTACCTGCTGATACTGGTGCCGTGGGATTTGACCATCTCTTTATCCCGACCAGGGCTCGAAATTCATATATATTTTTCCACCAGCCAGCCGGACTAGTTCCCTTCCAAAGTAACTCGCCAAACAGAAAATGAACTCGCCAAAATTTGTTCATGTATGAATTTTCTGTCAAAAATAACGCAAAAGAGAGTAGTTACCATTGTTCATGACTAATGTGCATTTATTTCAAGACCCGAGTATTTTGATACTGTTTTTTTTGCACACTTTACAAACTGTCATTTGCTGTTCCACGTCCTCCTCGCGATATCCAAAAAATGCCAGATGACTGACCCCTTAGCAGTTCTTTTAGGAACCAATTCATCCGCTTCCATTTTTAATTTGTCTCTGAAATTGACGGAGCTTACACGGTAGCCTATGCAACACCAGCGATTGCACAAACTGAGTCAGTGCTGTAAACTGGAACTAGAAAATCTTCCCGCAAGTTCCTTTCAGCACCGAGATGTCGCCCGGGATTGGCTGGCGAGTGCATGACTGTTTTTTATTTTATTTATTTGTTTACCCTTAGGCAGCCTCTCGCATTACTGCCTGAGGGACAGGGAGAAAACCACCGGGAAAGGTTTTAAACAAATGCAGCAAACACGAAACAAACGCAAGTCGGCAGATGACCATAAAATACTCGATAGTTATGATAATTTTATGTATCTCACACAGAGTTTTCAGAGATGTATTGAGTATATTCGATATATCGCACAGTCCTAGTCTGAATCTTCACTATATATATATACAAAATAAATTTTTTTTTTTTTTCAACTAGCCAGCCGGGCTGCCTAGTGACAGGAATTACCTGCCAAATGACCAATTAAGTCACCTTGGGCAACCAGACCACCGCGAATTTCGAGCCCTGGTGTCATGAAATTTAATTTTCTTTTTTTTTTTTTCCCCATTAACAGCACATCCCTGTGTGTTTTATTCCTCTGACATCACAGCAAAAAGTTTATTCATGAATGTCATGCTTTTTATTTTTATCCATTTATAGTTGCATTTGCTGACTAATTAATTTAATGTGTGTGTGTCAGAAGGCGGGAACAAAGCCAACAGTGTGGCAGAGAAACTGGAGGAGCTGTCAATCAAGGAGGAGAAGAAGGAAGAAGAGAAGGAGAAGACGGAGGAGGAGAAGAAGGAGGACGAGGAGAAATGAGCGTGGTTGTGGTTCTCCACCCCACCCCTCCTCGCAGCACTTCTCTTTTCTACAACAGACTCTGAATACGACATTCGGACACTTGGTCTCTATTTTGGGTTCAAAGCTCTGTTTTTGTTAAAATTTTTTTTTATTATTTGTCCATCAGAGACCTCGGCGTCATTCTTAATCCATTCCTGTCTCTCTCTCTCTCTCTCTCTCTCTCTTACACACACCTTCATACACTCTTGCACTCATCTGCTTGTGAATGGATCACCTGATCGCCCTGATTGGGGTGGGGCTCAGCTCTGTCCCACATCAGCTCGTGTTTATTCTTTTCTGTACCCGATACAGAGCGACAGGAAGTGAGTTTGGTCGACAGAATGCTGGGGTTCTGAGGGAGAACCCGGGAGCTGAGGGTTCCTGCCTGAGTGGAGGATCTGGAGAGATCAGTGAAGTTCCTTCAGGCTTGGCGCTGCTCTGTGTGATTATAAACAAATGGAGGAAATAAAGAAAAGTTCACTTGAGTGTGTGTGTGGTGCTCCGTGTAGTGTGAACTCTTTTGGTCATAAGTTTGCACTGATTATTGCTTACTCAGCGTATCGCAATATTGGTATCATCAAGGTCTGTGTGTTTGGGACGTCGCTGCTGCCTCCATATTCTGATCTTACCTCTGTAGACAAGAGGCGATGCTTCTGTTAAATTTAATCAGAAACTTGATCTGTAAAATCCCAGTCAGGTGTCACTGAAGAGTGTTGGGTGTTTTTTTTTTTTTTTTAAACAGCGCTTAAAACTTCTTATTCTTACTCGGATGTCTGAAATGCCAAGTTAATGTAGTTTTCAGTTTTTTAGCCCCTGTGGGACATGATGATGGAATTCAGTAGGATGGGGCGCTAATTTTCATTTTGACCAAATGTCATGCTTTTTTTTCTTTCATATTTGAATAAACGACAAAATGACATGTCATTTCAACATGGCTGTGTCCAAAATAGCAAGTAATTAGCACATGATGTGCTTCATGGAGAGTAGTTTGATAATCAAGTGGCTAATTAAAAGATTCCTTTTCACTGAAACAATACAAGCAGTGCCTATTTCCTCCTCCTAAAGTGACTCGAGCGTTAACCATTCTGCAGTTTCTTTCCTAGAACAGATCTTTCACTAAAGGTTCTGAAGTGGGAAATGGAGTTTGCCGTTGCCATGGATACAGCGTGATCATGAAAAGCTGGCTGAGGTCAGGCTTATTGCAGTAAGCAGCTTGATGCTAGCTAACATTAGCATTGAATTAACGGTTCTGGGTTTTTAATAATGCAATATTTACAAATGTATGAAAGCTAAACCCCGTTCATTCAAGAACCTCAGTAAACTGATACTGTACAGTGGATTAACGTTAGTGAGGTGTGCTGAACATGGCTGCTGGTTTTAGTTCCATAATAAAATAAATTCAGGCGATTAACTGTATGACGATATTCCCATGAGCACTTTTCACATGTGTTTTTATTAAGGGAGTGAAGATGAGGTTAATGTTTTGTGAGCAAGTTTGTGATTAGCTTCAGCGGAAATGGGATGTAATGTAATCCCCGGCCCCTGCTGGAGATTTTCTTGTCTCTGTGGTGGATCAGAATGCAGACTTCCAGGACTTGAGACCGGAAGTCCGGTGAGTCTCTGCTGTGGAAGGGCAGTTGGGACAGAACTGCAGCTCGTCATGCTAATGTGCATCAATAAACCACTTCCTGTTCATTACAATTAGATCAAGTCTGCTCTGAACAGCATTATTTTTTTAATTAATATAATGAACATGCAGAAGATATCAGATTTAAAAAATCAGCTCCTGCAGTGAAAATGCATGTTTTTTATAAAGGTGCTTTGTCTGAGAAAGAATATAAAGTGTGTGTTACAGAAATAGTATGGAGCTGAATAAATCTAGGGCAGCTTTGGAGGCACAAACGCGTTCCTGTACGGGATAAACACTTTCGATGATATCCGTGCACATTTGTTTCCTGTGTGAGCTCGGTGCTCACATGAAATCAGTCCGTCTTGACGGCGGAACCTTTTGTTGTGATGCGATGTTGTTTCCAGCCGGACGGTGAGCCGTGACGGAACCCAAACAGCCACGTAGCTGGATGAGGGAGGAGAGCGTCGGAGCGCCTCGGTACCGAACCTGCTTCTCCTCTCGGTGTTCACAGAGACGGGCTGAGGAAGAGCCCCGGTGTGCTGGTGACCAGGCTGAGAGTCTCACAGAGGAGACGGAAAGCGTGAGTTCCTGTTGCCGCGGGCTCAGCGCTGTGCGTGGGAGCTAACAGGCTAACCGAGGCTAACGGCGGGGCGGGGCGTGTCCTGAACGCGCGTCTAGTGCACTAGGTAGTGTTTAGGTTGTAGTGTGTGTAGTGAGCCTACACGTCGAGCAGAGCTGTGTTTGTGTCTCAGCTGGAGTTTAAACCCCGGGTTTCACGCTCAGTCCACTGGCAGGGTGAGCACCACTCTGGGGGTCTCTGGAGTTCTGGCCAGTAAAGCTGCTGGAAACGTGTGAGAACTGAGTGGAGCTGTGCTCCTGTGAGGGTGCGGGTCATGTCTGTGTAATCACTAGCACAGAGTGAGCATAAACCTGCTGGAGGAAGAGTGATGTAGTCTTTGTTTACTGGAGTATCTGTTCCTTTCCTTCTGACAGGTGTCTGTCAGACATGCAGTGAGACGGGGGGAGAGAGAGACAGCGGAAACCTCGTCCCTGTTCATGGATGTCGGAGCAGAACCACACAAACTCGTACGAAGATGGAGAATGGAAATGCAGAGATCACCACCACCACCACGCGGGCGGATGGAGTCGGAGAGACGGGTGCAGTGAAATCAGGAGAAACGCACACTGAGGAGAACATCCCTAATGGTGAGGGTCGAGTGTGTGGTGAGCCTCAGCTCGATAAATCAGTTCCTCAGTGTATCAGTGCTGCAGCTTCGCTTCGCCTCGTCACGTCTCACCTGTTCTACCTGCTCGACTGCTTCACCTGCGATCTGTGTGAAGTCCTCCAGCTCTGATCATAACCCCCTGCGGCAGCTACACACACACCTTCACTCAGTTATTCATAACATTAACACCACGAACACACAGCGCACAAAATCTTCTTTTATCTTTTTATATTTTATATACTGTATTTTCTTTCTGACTTTCACTTTTATTCCTGCACCTCATTCATAATGACGTTTCTGATGTTTTTCATTTATTTTGTTGCTTTTCTTGTTTTAAAATAATTATTAGTTTTATATTATTTGTTATTCTTTCACAGCTAAGATTTTTCTTCTTTGTTTTCTGATCCTTTTTCACCCGTTCTTTTTCTAATTTTGCCCTTTTCCCTTTGTTTCTTTGTTATTGTGTGTGTGTGTGTGTGTATACACACGTGTACCTTATCTGATGTTCTCCGTATCTCCTGCAGGTCACGTGGGTCGAGTCGAGCCGTTGGAGAACGGAGAGGTTCAGGGAGAGACAGGAAACAGCAGCTCCTCCCCTGTGTCACTTCCTGGTGCAGGTGTGGCTTCTTTCCCTGACAGCGTAGAGAAACCTGAGGGCTCGGCACTGCAGTCGCTCAGACTAAGTATCCCAATGCAGGAGACGGAACTGTGTAAGCACATGACGTCATACTGCCCGTGACTCCGCCCCTTCTCCCTCCTGCCCACTCCCAGTTTAACCTCGGGATGTGACCCCTCAGGCTGCTCCTAACACGCTCATGGCCCTCAGGGTTTTTTGGATGCTGGATCTTTTTTTGAAACCTGTAATCTAACAGGGCGCTGATTATTCCCCCCCGAGTGTGTGTGTGTGTGTGTGTGTGTGTGTGTGTGTGTGTTTGCCCCCTCAAGGTGTTTCTTTCTCCCGGTGTTGGGCGTGTGCTGATCATCAGTTAACCTGTTAGCTACGTTAACTCGTGTATTTCTGTCAGGGCTTGAAGCTGTGAGTAAATGAAAAGTTCCAGATTTCGATGCTCATAGAGTTAGCGTTAGCAAGGATTGTCTTCACTTTGAAGCACACTTAAACATTCGGCTGGTTGAAAGCCAAATTTTATCTGAATAAAGACACGTCAGGCTCATGTTCATGAGTGCAGGCGCCGTCCAGCTTTTATGTTGAACTTTAACAGTGTTAGCATGGTTAGCTACACAGCAGTTAGCTAGCATTACCTCAGCAGCACCTTTACTGAGCAGCGTGGCTAATCCTGCATTCAGCTTCATCACTCAGTATTAATATAATAATTAATGCTACTAATAATAATAATACTAAGTGATAAATGACTCTATGTTGGGAAAGCGTTAAAGTGTGTTTTGGTTTTGCTGTATTTTTCGTTGTTCCACATTGTTTTTATTTGCTGACGGGAGAATTATCTGGCTGCACTGGATGACTGATTTCAGACTGAGATGGGGGCGGAGTGAAGGGGCATGGTTAGGGGGCGTGGTTATAAACAAGCGCATAGATTTCCAAACAGGTTCTCTCAGGTGTATAACACACTCGTTTCAGCTCATGGCTTCAAACTTTGTCGTCCCCCCCCCCCCAATCAGGTATTTTTAAAAGTAAGAATTTGAAAAAATCAGCTTCGGCACCTTTAACTAAATGGCCAACTAAAATAAAAAGCTCATCAACTCACTGATAACCTCAAGTACAGAAGAGGAGTTAATGGTGATGAGAGTTTAGTATCAGCACACGTGTGTGTGTGTGTGTGTGTGTGTGTGTGTGTGTGTGTTAACGTTGGGTTTGGTCAGAAACACTCCAGGGGCGTCTGTGTTCCTGCATGGTTTGGGGAGATGTTTCTCTTTAACACACAGCGATTGTTGAAACCCTGCAGCTTCACTAAACACCACAGTGAGAACTGAAGTGTGTGTGTGTCTCTCTCTCTCACTCACACACACACACCACTGACATTGCAGCAGCAGCAGTTCTATTCCTCTTCTCCTCTCCCATGTGATGAACTCGTTCTTTTTCCTGTCACATCTCTTTATCTTTTAAAAAAAAAAACATTTTTATTATTTGTAATTTTATTTTGTTTTATTGATATTTGATTATTTCCCTTTGTTTGTTTGAGCTTTATTTTACTTTTTTTCATTTGCAACCTCTTATTGGATTTTATTTCTTTTATCTACCAATAGAATATTTTTTCCCTTTTTTTCATTTTTATTATTTTTCCTTATTTTTATATCTGATCCTTTCCCTCCTTTTTTCCTTCGTTTATATTGTTTTTCTTCTAATCTTTTTTTTTTGTCCATTTGATGTTTTTCTTTTATTTTTCTGTATTCTTTAATTTGTTCCTTTCTGTTCTTCCTCCTCATTTTTTATTGCTTTTTACTTTCATCCCTCCATCCTCACTTCTCTCTCTGTAAGCTGTGGGACAGATTTAGGCTTTATTACCGTAATCCTAATATTAATCCTAACTGCTGAGAGGAAACTGACTCCTGATCGTGTGTGTGTGTGTAGCAAGAGAGCCATCTCTGGAGATGGAGAATGAGGAGAAGATCCGTCTGGAGGCTCGGCGGCGTCTGGAGGAGCAGCTGAAGCAGTACCGCGTTCAGAGACACCGGGAGAGGGTGAGACACACAATGCTAACAGCTGCTGAGGGAAGTCCAGTCATGTGACCTGTTCACACTGTGGGTCAGGATGCCATTACTTTTGGCATTTGTCTAAAATATTCCTGTTAAACAGAATGTGAGAGTGAGTGAGGGGTAAATTCAGGCTGAGTAGGTGTATAAAATATAGAAATGCTAACTCATTAACACTTCTTTATTCACTGTTAGCGTTGTTAGCAGGGTCGCCTGAGAGAGAATTCACTGTGTAAACCGTTAATGCTAACATGACTGCGTTATTAACGTTCTTCATTAGCATCGTTACTGGTGAAGCCTGCCAGCGGTAGTGTAGCAGTTAGCATCCATTGTCTTCATGTAAATGACAGCAAACACAAATGCTAACTTGGTAAGTGCTGATGTTAACTGATTCCCACATTCTTGGCATCATACTGAACAAAAAATCATTATTAAATATTTTTAGTGAAATAAGTTGCGAATGTCAATGTAGTTTTGTGTTGGGGTGCCATAACTTTTGTGATTTTTGTTCATGGTTTGTTTTTTTTTTCCCCCCCTGAACCATTCTAGCTTATTAGTTTTGTTGTATAAATAATTGAGGACGAGCTAGCATGCTAACTCGTTTTGTCAGGCTGCAGGACCGTGAGCAGTTAGCACTGTGGTGTAAAAGCAGGATGTTATTAACGTGATTAGCGTTCAGCATGAGTCACTGAGTGACATTTCATCACAAAGTGTTTTATTATTATTTTTTTCCCACTGAAGCGACTTGTTGATTGATCCGCCCCCAACCTGTCAATCACCTGATTCAGATAAAATATCCCTGGGATATTTATAGCGTGTTCCTGTCAGAGAGTGATGCTAATTACACCGTGACAACCTCCTTCAAGTTCTGCTTTCGTCTCAGAAATTGGGAATCGGTTGTTTCTATGAAACACGCACACGTTAGCTCTAATGATTAGCAGTTAGCTTGAACATGTTTTGTTAGGTTTGTACCTCAGTGCTTCACTTGAAATCTTCACACGGTGTGATTGTGGTGTGCCGGTGGTTCTCAGTGTGACTGAATCCATGTTTGATGAGCAGTTGATGCTAAGTTTAATTACAGTGTTTTTTTGTTTTGTTTTTTAACAAGTAATTTATAGACACATCTGAGGTAAATGTTGACATTTCAAATATTTCTGTCACATTTCCGCTGTCCCTGTGTTACACGTCTGAATAAAAGAGTTGCTAGCTCATAAAATCATTAGCGCCATTTATTAGCTTTTCAGTAATGAGTATGTTATTGGCTAACTCATTAGCTATTCATTAGTAGCTCATTAGCCATTCAATGGCCATATTTTCTGGTTGCCTAGCAACAGTATTGAGTATGTCCATTTGTTCTTAGTTGAAACTTCTCCCTTATCTTTCTGTCTCCCTCTTCAACTGTCTCTCTGTCTTTATCTATATCGCTCTTCATCTGTCTCTATCTGTCTTACTTCATCTCTCTTCTCTCTCAGTCACATCATCGTTCGTCCCCTAAGTCTCGTCCCTGCAGTACCCTCGACCCAGAGCTCATGCTGCACCCGGACATCTTGCCCCGTGCCTCCACTGTCGCCATGACAACAGAGTACTCATTCCTGCGCACCAGCGTTCCCCGCGGACCCAAACTGGGTAGCCTGGGCATCCCGGCTCCCAAAGACAGGAAGTCCAAATCGTCACGATCTGGAAAGATCCACTCACTTGCTGACTACAAAACGCCGGATATCGCCGGAGAGAAACCCTCACTGTCCGGCATCTCTGTCTCCGGAGTTTCTAAGATGAGCATGAGCTCAGTTTCCACGCTTTCCGAGGTCAGCACGAGCTCCGTCTCCACGCTGTCGGAAACCAGTGTCCCGAGCTCCGAAAATGACGGGAACAATGGAGCCATAGAGCTAACGTTAGCGGCTAGCAGGTCTACAGCTGAGGAAGAGGAAGTGGTCGTGGGGCGGTACCCCTCTCTGAGGGAGGTGCTACAAGCAGCCAATGAGGAGCTGGTGCTGGAGAAGGAAGGCAGGGCCAACGAGGAGCTGGAGAGTGAGGGCGGGGCCGAGTCACATAGCCGAAGGGACAGCTTCTCCAGCACGTACGCAACTGATTTATTAAATTAAAATATTACACTCAAGTTTTATTGTGTTTTGAAACATGAATATTCATGAGCTTGTAATGACCCACCCCTTTTTCTACATGGAGTGACATGAGGTTTCGGTAGACTTACATCAGGGATCAGTTAATTATGTCAATACTATAAGAATAGTTTAACATTTGGACACGCCTACTCATTATATATTTAAATGCATCTTAGTCTAAAACAGTCAAACAAATAGAGGTAGTGTTAATAAAGTGGGTGTGGTCACACATGATATGAGCCTGGCATTGGAGTGAATCCATGGCAACAGGCAGCAAATTAACAACAGGACACGCCCACTAGTGATCTGTGAAGAGTGTTAAGTAGTGCAAACATGCTGCTGGTGTGAGTTTTGCATCGTTAAACACACACTTCAGATGTACTGAACTTCACACACGAGTAAGCGGAAGGTCATGGACGTGTCCTGTACTTAAGGGGCTCCGTTGTGTGTGTGTGCGCAGTGTGTCGTATGGGAGCTCCGTGATGGGGAATCATGATGAGCTGCTGCAGGTGTTGAAGGAGAAGATGAGACTGGAAGGACAGCTGGAGTCTCTGTCCTCCGAGGCCAGTCAGGTGAGATGATGGATCAGAGAATAAAAATTTTAAAACTAATTAAGATGAATAAAAATGGGTAACGAAGCACACATGTGCATGGGATTGGTTGAGAGTGTATTTATGCTTAATTTAAAGTCTACTAGTGCATCTCAAAAATTAGAATACCATAAAATATTTAAAAAGTGAAATATTTAAAGCCTTTTTTGTTTTAATTTTGATGATTATGGCTTATAGCTCATGAAAATCAGAAATCCAG
>JANZLB010000013.1:10192502-10204010 GCA_026167865.1 Notarius quadriscutis
AGTCAGCTGGGATAGGCTCCAGCTCGCCTGCGACCCTGTAGAACAGGATAAAGCGGCTAGAGATCATGAGATGAGATTTTAACAATAATTTAGCATTTCGTATCCATTTACTGGATAGTTTCACGGTCAAAAAAAAGCCCAAAGTCCGTCAGCTTTGGGGGGGAGGGGTAGAAAAATGAATAAGACCTGGCATTCCGTTATTTTCCGAGTACACACGCAGTCGCCTCCTGTATAGTCGCTGATCGGATCAGAGAAATCCGCTGAGGGAGAAATGCTCTCCTTTCACAGTTCACTCTGCTGCAACTCAACACCGCAGCTCCATTTTTGCTCACAGACACAACAAGGAACAGGATCTGTACACGAACAGTGTGTAAAGCAGCACGACCCAATCCCCACACACACACTTCAGGATTATTCCGCTACGGTCCCTAGTGACGGAGCAGTTATCATCTCTGGGCTGAGAGTAATGAGACAGGAGATCACGACATCTAAATTTGGTGCTCTCTCCCTCACACCACATCTTTCTCCTCCAGCAGACACACAGCACCTGTGCACATGACTGCTTTAAATAAACGGATAAATCCCGGCATCAGGAACACGGTGCCTGACGTACTGTAACACACTGGATAATATATAGATTTAAAAAATATACATTTTATCGGCTTCAATTCCGATTGTGAGCGTCAGCCAGGTCATCACTTTGGGCCTGAGTTCATCTTCAGAGAGATATTACATCGGATTAGGAGACGCAGTCGAGCGTGGTGTGAAAGTCAACGCCTGGACGAGATGAAGACAACCCCACTACGGCTCAAATCCGATTGGCGCGTCGCTTTTGAGTCCTCTTCATTGTTACTGTACCGTAAGCGATATCCATACAAGACACTTTTTCCATGGAATAAAAACATGTTCTCTTCCCTTCTCGCGGGTTTCATTCATTTACTTTGACGGCATGCGATATTGTCAGCGTGTCGCTTTGTCCTACGTCACTCTACCCAATGAAGAATGAGCGTGCAATGTTGCACGTTGTCAAGACGACATGACGTCGCACACCATCGATGTAAAACTTCCGCGTTAGTGAGCGACCGGGACAATTCGTAAACAAGCATGGCTGCCAGGTTTGCTTCATTAAAAGCAGAAGATTTTGAAAGAATTTTGGCCGCCAGGTCGCGCCGTTGTGTGTAGCTGTCGATTTTTAAAGTAAATTACATCGGAAAAACAACAACATTCGGTTTGACAGGTCTTCGCTATGGCTACGCCAGCTGGAAGGTGGCGTACTAAACAGCACCGAGTCGCGGATAAGCTAGCACTAGCCTTTGAGAAGTGCGTGCATGTATAAAAATAATAGTCTTTTTTTTTTTTCTCGTCGTATATCAGAGATATTCCATTCAGCTACTCATCTTCGACTCATTCGATATCGTGCTAGCAGAATGGAATGTATCTGATATACCACTCAACGCCAGCCAAGATTATTTAAATATAAACTAACAGCTATAAAAAGTTGAATGCTTATTAATACATTAAAACCATTGGTGCAAGCGGAATAAAACACTCCAAACCGTCCAGTTATTTAACAACTATTCATTCATCGAAGGCGAAGTGAATATCGGTGAACAATAACGAAGACGAAGTCGAGGTGATACTGATGTTAAGCATTGAGCAAAACGTGACCTTTTCGTTTAGTATAAATACGCAGCTAATTATGGAAAATCGTGCGCACTGATTATCGAGAAATAGCCCGAATTTCTCGACCAATCACCTCGAGCGACTCCGCAAAATGGCGGCCGATCTAAGTAATACTGGCTGGTGTTGACTGGTCTATCAGATGTATTCCATTCAGCTAGCATGACTGTTTGACTGAACAAGTCAAAGACGAAGAGCTGAATGGAATATATCTGATATACCACAAGAAAAAGCTAATATTATAATAATACATACATATTCTTTTCAGGTGTTCAACGCGTCTTTCTCTTTCAAAATTCTCTCAAAAGCTTCCATATTTAATAAAGCAAACCTGGCGGCCATGTTTGTTCACAAATCGTCAATGTCATTCGCTCACGAGTGTGGAAGTTTTACATCTCCGGCATGTGACGTCACGTTGCATGGACAACCATGCAAGATCGTAAACCAGATTCAACGCTCATTCCTCATTTAGTAGTGACGTAATACATGTAGGATACGCGATATGATGACAATATTGCATGCTATCCAACCAAATTAATCAAACCTGCTACAAGGGACTAGAACACGCTTTTACTCCGTCGAGAGAGGAAAAAAAGTGTCCTGTCTGGATAATCACCGAGCCAGAGGTGGATACGCGTTTTAGTACAAATACACTCGTGACTATTTAACACACACCCTCCGCAACACTTCAAAAGCGGCATGTGTCGCTTATCTACGCCGACTCGCATGAAATCGAGAGAATAAATCACGATCCCACCTTCCCTTTGAATAGTTTTAGACCAAACTTCGGAGCATCTTTAGTGCTTTTAGGAACAGCGTTTTCTTTCCATCGTTTGTAATTCTTCCTCACTTACGGTGACTAAGCGATCGGCCGCCATTTTGCTGAGTCGCTCGAGATGATTGGTTGAGAAATTCAGGCGATTTCTCGATAATCAGTGCGCACGATTTTCCATAATTAGCTGCGTATTTATACTAAATGAAAAGGTCTCGTTTTGCTCGATGCTTCACATACGGCCGGATCACGCCATCCTTCTCTGGTTCATTTTGTAAAACAGCACATACAGGAAGACAATTTAAAAAGCACTCTGGATGAAAGAATGACACATCTACCAGCTCCAAAGGGGAAGAGAGAAGAAAAAGAACCAGATAGAACTCGACGCCAACGGCGTTGATGGGGACGCCTCCGCCCGGGAGACTACACGCCTTAAGTTGTGATTTGGGGACGGACATCTGACCTCACAGTAATCCTGACCTGGTGAAATTACTTGTATCTGCCTTGGAGATATTGTGTTCACAAGGTTTCGGACAGACATCTGACCTCACAGTGACCTTGACCTCAGACCTTTTGATCTCAAAATCTAATCAGTTCATGTTTGTCCCAAAGCGCACAAATGGTGAAAGTTTGGTGAAATTCCTTCCATCTGCCTTTGAGATATCGCGCTCACAAGGTTTCGGGACGGACGGACAACCCGAAAACATAATGCATCCTGCACCTTACGGTGGCGGAGGCATAAAAAAGGAAAGTGGTGATTGGAGCAGACCTAAATGGGCACGCTGGAGAAGGGATGGGTAGGTACAGAGTGAAGCAGAGAAGTCTGGAAGGGCAGATGGTGGTGGATTTTGCAAAGAGAATGGAAATGACTGTGGTGAATACATACTTTAAGAAGAAAGAAGAGCATAGAGTAACCCAAGAGTGGAGGAAGGTGTTCTCAGGTGGACTAGATTTTATGTCGGACATGCAATCTGAAGGAGGCTGCAAAGACCATCTTGGACAGTGAGAGGATGCCCAGGTAGCAGTATACTGGTACCAGTATTCAAGAACAAGGGTGATGGGCAGTGCTGCAGTAACTACAGAGGCATAAAGCTGACCAGCCGCAGCATGAAATTATGAGAAAGTGTAGTGAGTGGAAGCTAAGCTAAGAGGAGAGGTGGAGATATGCGAGCAGCAATATGGTTTCATGCCAGGAAAGAGTACTATAGATGCAATATTTACTTTGAGAATGTTGATGAAAAAGTATAGAAAAGGCCAGAATGAGCTGCATTGAGTGCATGTAGATTTAAAGAAGGCGTATGACAGGGTGCCAAGAGAGGAGTTGTGGTACTGCATGAGGAAATTGGTAGTGGCGGAGAAGTCGGAGAGATTGATGCAGGATGTGTACAAGGACGTTGTGATCGCAGTGAGATATGCAGACGGAGGCCTTTAAGATGGATATTGGATTGCACCAAGGCTCGACCCTCAGCCCTTTCTTGTTTGGAATGGTAATGGACAGGTTGACATCAGGCAAGATGCCCCATGGACAATGATGTTTGCAGATGATATTACGATCTGTAGTGAGACCAGGGAGCAAGTGGAAGAAAATTTAGAGACATTGAGAGAAGGTACTAGAAAGGAGGAGAATGAAAGTCAGTAGGAGCAAGACAGAGTACATGTGCATGAATGAGGGTGAGGACAATGGAGTGGTACAGCTACAAGGAACAGAGGTGGTCAAAGCAGATAAGTTCAAAGATCTGAGGTCAACTGTACAAAGTAATGGCGAGTGCGGAAGAGACGTGAAGAGTGTAAGCAGGTTGGAATGGATGGAGGAGAGGAGGATATCAGAAGCGATTTATGACAGAAGCCTGCCAGCAAGAGTGAAAGGGACAGTGTAAAAACAGCGATGTTGTATAGCTTGGAGACAGTAAGACTGACAAAAAGATAGAAGGCTAAACTGGAGGTAGCAAAGATGAAGATGCTGAGATTTTCATCGGGGAGTGACAAAATTGAACAGGATTAGAAATGAGAATATTAGAGGAACAGCACATGTAGGATAGCTTGGCGACAACGTGAGAGAGATGAGACTGAGATGGTCTGGACACATACAGAGGAGAGATCCAGGGTATATACTGGGAAAAGAATGCTGGAGATGGAGTTGCCGGGTAGAAGGAAAAAGACCAAAGATGAGATTTATGGATGTGGTGTAGGAGGACATGAAGATGGTTGGTGCTACACCAAAAGATACAGAGGAGATGGAGGGACATTATCTGCCGTGGCAACCCCTAATGGAAAGAGGCGAAAGAAGAAGAAAAGCTAAAAATTCACTCCAGGTGTCGCAATTTTTGTGAATTGTGGATAGATGGATGTACAGACATGCACGATGGCAACAGCTTATAAAAGCCTATGGCCATGTGAGCGAATAGAAAGTGTATTTTTTTTGTTCATACTGTAAAGCTAGTGTGATGTGAAGCTCTGAAAAGTCTACAAAATTCCTGAGAAGTTCAAACTGGAAATCTGCTGTGCGTGTATATGTAGGGATTTAAAAATGCACGTCAAACTAAAAGCCTTTCCGAGCCCGTTTTATAGCTCATCATCATTCTAAAGAAATGCACGAGTTCCAGCGATTCCTTTTCTTCCATACAGGCCTTATATTGTTTGTCTTTAACCTCAGGGGGCCGAGCCATGTCTGAGGATCTTAATTAGCAGAGCTTAAATATGCAGCTGTATTTAAAGCCTGGATTTCTCAGAGGCATGCAAAAGAGCCAGAGAGAGTCAGAGATGAAAGAGGAGATGAAAAGGCTCTGAGCTCCATTACACTGGGACCAGCTCGAAGCGAGAAACTGGAGTGAGGGTGGATGAGCCTTATGGGACGTCTCGGCGATTCTTAATGTAGACGTCTCCAATTAATGCAATGCTCAACACTCAAAACACTTGCCAATGGATTGTAATGAGATCATTTTCCCGTATATTTCTAATCAGAAAAAAACCGATAAGTTTAAGCGTGAGGACGGGGAAGGGGAAAAATAAAAAATGCAGTAATAAATCCAACAGCATGCTTTATATTAATAGCTAGGTTATTATTAACTAGTTTATAATATGAAATGTACATGCTGTAATCCAGTATCATTTCTATAGTAACATTACACAGAGCCCTGTATGGCAGATGGTGCCCATAAACAAACTGAAAATACACATGGAATTGACATTTTCTGCGAGGAGACATTTAGCATTTTTGGTATATGTAGAGCTCTTTTCCAAAATGCTATAAATCCATTTTGATAGTTTTCAGAAAAATGACAAATTTATTTACCCAGACCCAAAAATTTTGCAAAATATTTAATTTATCCTGTTATAATAGACAGTTGGTTCAGTCTGAACATTTTCAACAATAATTGACAAATCTAACAACAAATGTTATTGATTATAAATCCAAAGTTTATAATATATATATATTTTTTTCAAAACACTATATATATCCACTCACTTTTTCAAAATGCTATAAATCCATTCATTTTTTTTCTGTCCTTCTGTTTTTAAAACAAGAGAGCATGCTGTAGATATATATAATATCAGGAACTTTCATCATACAATTGATAATAAAATCAAATTACATAAAACACTTAAATAACATTCATTCATTCAATGTTTAATCTTACGTTTTAAGACTGTCCACGTCACAAAACAACTGGCCAGTTAGTTCAATTTTTTTAAATGCAATCCATTCAAAGTGCCACCTTAAATAGCATTACAAAACCACTAATTAAATAATAATCAGCCCGCCACCAGAATAGCGATTTTTCTTCGTTTGCTCTCGTTCATGGTCATCTTTGCTTAAACGACGGCTTCTACCACCTGGTGTAGGTCTCACAGGTTCTTCAGAACCACTGAAAGTATTCACAACCACCATTTGCACAAGTTATTTGTGCTCAAGAAGCTAAACAAGCAAACAAAGCTCCTCGCTTCTGGGCGCCACCATGTGGGATAGTGGAGAACGCTGACCGAACTCTGATTGGTTTAGAGGAAATGTCGTACTCAGCCAAAAGACAGGTGTAGCGCCTATCGCGTTTGGAGAGAAACTACAATTTGCAGCACATATAAACAAGGAAATATAGCGATTTGGCATGAATCATTAATGGAGCAGTGAATAGGCTCAGTACACAGCAGAATAGCGCGATGAACTCGTTTTTTTAAATTTGGCGTTTATCGAAAATTATAGGGGGGCTTATGGACCTAACGACGTCCATGCTATAGTGTGTTATGAGGTGTTTTACATTTCATATGCAGTCTCATCAGTTGACTTCAGATTTAGATTTATGGGGACCAAGTGTGCTCACTGCTTCAGATGGGTGAAATGCAGAGAGGAATTTCACTGTGCTTAAGTGTACGTGTGATAAATAAAGTTGTTGTTCTTATCCAGCAGGTTTTCGGTTAGTTAGTGTGGAAAGACATTAAGTCTAAATGCTGCTGTCTGAGGCACAGTCAAGTAGAAAAGCAGAACAACCACTAAAAAGCGTCGAAGGGGAAAAGTTCATGATCTTCGCTGCTGCTTGCTACAACAGAGACGTGATTGTGTGATTGCCTTCTGGCACAAAGTGGATTGGTGTTGAAATGGAAATTTGGGCGTCTGAGTTTGTGCTGGGATTACTATTATGGTATCCAGCATTCATGTCACTTATTTTTCAACAGGTGATGAGATTTAACGTTTTGTTTTCCATGTGCCAATCATATTATACTGTCAAATAAATCCAGGTAAACTAGCAGAAGGCGGCATGTTGTCTTTCTCAGACACCTAAAGAGTTTGCGTTCGGTTACAAAGCACTTTTCCCTCCTCCTCCTGATGCCTGACTGCTTGTATACTCATGCAGATGTTCTAACTGAATGAAGCAGGAGATTGTAATCTTGAAGAAGGAATCCACAGGAGGAAATTGTGCGCTGTTCCCATCCAGCGCTGGTGGGAGAGGCAGCAGTGCGGATCAGCAGTGCGTTAAAGCTCTTACTACACACGCTGGATTCTTTTCCTTTCTTTCACCTCGGCTTGAAAAACTGCGGCTGAGGTGCATTACAATCTCACTTCACACTCAGTCATCCATTACACAAACCTGTAATCATTCACAGAGTGGCTTTAATCAGGACCTGTTAGAAGGTCTCGCAATACCAATCTGTCTTTCTTAACTTCATTTCCCTTTGGTCTAATAAGAGAGCTATTCTCTATAACCCTGGTCGAGAAATATGCAATATTATCTTAAGATATATCACTATCGTAAGGTTCTATGTAGGTGAGAAGAAAAAAATGAATAGCAGATAGAATCCTATAATAGTAAGGTCAGGAAGTATGTCGAAAAAGGGTGAATGTGAGAATGTGGGTAAGACACAGCAAATCATACACACTGATTTAATCCCATGCAAACATAAAGCCTTATCGTCTCTCTCTTTCTCGACTTCTAGAAGTGCAAACAGGAATTGGCAACAGCCCAGAATGACCAAACACAAGGCGCACATTTCTGTACTGTCGCCCCAAAGGAAAGACAAGAAGGCGCGAATGAAGATTGACTAATCCCACGCTGTTTACCGCCAGCCTTAGAAGCACGCTGTGCTCCGAAACCAGAGAGTCTTGTTGTAGCTCAGCCCAGACAGGTGAACCCCTGCTGTCAGTCTTAAGTGTGTGTGTGTGTGTGTAGGGGCATCACAGTGGGGGAAATAGTGGACAATCCGGAAGCTCGAGGTGTTGGTGGCTCTTAGGGGACGAAAAGAGATGGAAAGAGGCCCACAGAGACTGCACAGGGCCTAGAACTTTTTGTACGTGTGTGTGTGTGTGTGTGTGAGAGAAAGAGAGATTTGTGAATTGTGTGAATTTGCGTACACTGTATGTTTGCGTTGTGAATGAACACAGGATTACTGCACGCCCTGAACTACTGCATCTGTACACATTTCTTTATGAACAGAACACCTTTTTTTTTGCTGTTATTTTGCAGTATATTGCCTTTACTTTGTATTATTTCTTCCGCCTATTTATTTATTTGTAATTGGCATTCATGGTGGACAGCAAACTAAGAATTTCATTGTGCAATATAACAGTAAACACTTTGAACTTGATATGATATAAAGAACATTACACCCTGGTGTGAAGATACGAAGTTTATTTTCTCGTGTTGAAAATATTTCATATATTTCAATACATGTTCACCACTCGAAAATAAACTTCATATCTTCATGCAACCGTGTAATATCCTCTATATGTATATCTTATATTTTATATGAAAGTATAAACAAATTGTTTTTGTTTGCTTAACAAAAGAGTATACTCATCTGCATCAATGTCAAACCAAAACCATCAAATACTGAAACTAATTGTACTTCCTCTTAATTGGTAACTCTACAAACAAAACTAACAAAGCTATTCTGTGGAAAATTTCTACAGGTAAATAATGTGATATCCTTACGCATTCCTTTGCTATGCAACAGTTAAGCCTTTTCATGGTCTCAGGACAGGAAGAGGAAGTCTGTGTAAAGTTGACGGGATGTCCCATGGTAGCAGAGCTTCCCTGGTATTGACTCTCAGTGGCCCTCTGTTTCACTGCCTGTGGCAGAATTTCAAAACTGATACCTCCGATATCCATTTTTATATAATACCTATCTATTTCCTGTTTTTAGATGCATACATACATAAGTGAATGTTTTGTTGAAAGGACAGAAGTTACATTAGTACATTTCATTGTTATTTTTTGTTATGTAGCATTACTTGTTACTGACGTGTGCAGGTTTGCATTAGTTTATTTCCCTCTGTTTGCATTTGTTGTCGACTTTTCTTCACACCCGACCTGCAGGGATTTCCACCTTCTCTGTCTCCTAATGCGTTTCTTATTAATGACGAATGGCAGCTCTGATATTCATATTAACAGACTGTGTCTGTCCTTCATGTATGTGACCCGGGAGAGGGAACAAAATAAACACAGCAGCCTAGCTGTTACATAATGGTTGCTTAGCTTAGCTATGTGCCTTTAAAAGCTGTGGGCTGTCAGGTGATCGGGCAAGTGCAGTCATCCCAGTTCACCGAGATGTGAGCATGTAATCACACAAAAAGATGAGACACTGGAGTACTGGAGGAAGACAGGAAAGAAGAGAGAAAGAGGGAGGGAGATGGGCAGAGACCCAATTAAAGGAGGGCAGAGGAAAGAGGAGGACATGAAAGCGAAGGAAGAGAGAGAGGAGAGAGGGAGACATCCGTGTCCGTTTAATTGTAAACAGGCTCATTGCGCTCTCTTTTTAACTTTCTCATTTCTGACACTAGAACGAGAGCTGTTGTGATGCTGGGTTGAGTTTCTGAAGAATGGTTTGTGTAGCCATAACAGAGAGAGGAGAAAAGACTGGAGAATTAAATGCTGCGTCACACTGTGTGCGAAACAGTGAGAGAGAAAGAGGCAGAGAGCAGGGGAGAAAGGCATTGTGGGAGCATGAGTGTTTGCAGCAGATATGCAGTTGTTCGCTTTGACATCTATTTGTATGGATGTGTATCAGTAAGAGAACAGCAAGTTATTCTGCTATTACAAGTCAGTGAAAATAGAGTGAGCAGGAGGCGTGATTGTGGAAGGAGGGAGAGGGGGCAAGATTTTTGGATTAGTTGCTACGTCACTTTTTCACATCGCGAGGAAAGCAGCAGCTAGGAGGACAGGAGTCCGAGTCGCATGCTTTTCTCCTGCCCAAGAGCGGCCGTGAGTGAGCCTCGGCCCTCTGTCTACTCGTACGCCTCTCATCCTACTCTTTTTCCTCTCCATCCTCATTCTCAACCACCCTTTTCTCTCTGTGCCTCTGATGCCCAAGTCCGTACTTCGGAATTGCAGCTCTGGTTCCAACATCGACATACTTTTTCTTTTGTCTGTTTATATTTATGTGTGTATCTGATGGCGTCGAAAGCGTATTAGCAAGCAAGTGGGTAGGTGAAGGGTTAAAGACAGAGCTCTTGTTCCGGAAGCTTCCTATATTCGGGGAGAAAGGTGATGGACATCCTTCACAAAGACATAATGTTGAAAATAGTATCGCAACACCCTATCTGTCAACATTATTTGGAGCAATGACAAAACCAGTGCCTACACCTTGACCTCTGTGTGTAAGTCTGTTGTAGGTGTGTAAGCTATTAGAGAAATGTATCAAAATAGGTTTTCTTAGTAAGAGTTGAGGTGTATTTCATCCCACCCCAGTGACATTCTAAGCCTGGTGATGAAAAAGCACTTCATGCTGCATTTGGCCTTGCCATGCAACTCGTACCCATATCTTCGCTGGGGATCAGGTAGAGGTTGGATGATGCTATTGTATAAGGACACGTTTTAATGGGTCAGGACTGTGAACAAGGACTAATCTTGTGAGGGCTATATATCCTTATAATCTCCTGTCACACACAAGAGGGTAGAATGTGCTGGTAAATCGGGGCAGTTTCATCAGCATTGGACTGCGGTTTGTTCTTTTAGTATGTCCCTCAACTGCACTTGTTTCTGCATAGCTACTGGAAGCAGTGCATGTGACTCAGCCAGATCTGCTGTGTTCAGACTCCACTGAATGTATTTCCTCTGTCTCTCAGCCTTGAAATGCAAGGACACCTTCAGAAAATGGGACTGTGCTGAAAAAGCTTGAACTGTCACTCCAGCAGATCAGAAAGAGAGAAAGAACGAGAGAGAGAGGAATTGTTTACCTTGCTCTCTTGGTGACTGTGCCCTGGCTGGCGGCCAGTTCACATGAGCTAGACCTCTGAAAGCAGCCACGTAAGGCAGCTGAATGACAGCTCTCTCATCCAGTGAGGTTGCCTCAGCAGTTTTGCAGACGGAATTCTATTGGACAAGCTGAAACAAACAGGTGGATGGGTGCCTCTCACTGGCCATCAGGTAATGTTATCATTTACAGTTAGACGGAGAATTAAACAGTGTGTGTTGTTTTTAAAGTACTTTTTGTTATCGGATTTGCACAATATTAAATGTAATGTGGTTTGTGTATTATTCCACACAGCTAGGTGTGTGTGTGTGTGTGTGTGTGTGTGTGTGTGTGTGTGTGTGTGTGTGAGAGAGAGAGAGAGAGAGAGAGAGAGA
>JANZLB010000013.1:10289563-10300069 GCA_026167865.1 Notarius quadriscutis
CAGCTGGGATAGGCTCCAGCTTGCCTGCGACCCTGTAGAACAGGATAAAGCGGCTACAGATAATGAGAATGAGTTCTTGCAAAAGCTAAGCAGCTTAATGTTAATGCTGCACCAGTGAGATGTTGGAGCTCTGAATCAAGTCATTTTGGACCTCCATGTGTTTGGGCGATACCATGGGGAGGGAAACATGGATGCCTCCATGTTTTGTATCTTGTTAGACAGCTAACTGTAATGAGTGGTGTATATGTTTCTCCTCAAAACAGCAAACTATATAGTTAGCGTTAAAGCAAATATACTGTACATCTGTGAGTTAACTGAGCTAAGGCTAATACTTATATAATTAATTCAGAATGTTACTGTGTTTACTGTTCATGCTGTGAGCAGCCATTTTGATTTGATGTCACTTGCTGGACTCAGAGTTTATCAGACCGTCCTGAGTTCTCGAGTAGGAATTCTGAGTTGAGGAGGAGTTTCCTTTGTTTTTTCAAATGCAGTATGAATTCCAAACACGAATATCAAACGGTTCTTTATCCAGGATGATGTCATGCCACGCTCAGCAGGGGGGAGCACTGGCGCCAGTGCTAGCCATCCTGGGGAAACGCATCACATCCTGTCATACAGGAAGTCAAAAACACTTGCAGGCAGCTGGGGGTTGAAGGAGAGGGAGGACCATGTGCACGACTCTTAGCTTGAAGATAAAGTGAAGCAGTGTTGGCTGTTGGAAAGGGAGGAGGTCTGTAGAGATAATGAGGAATAACTCCCATCAGGATGGAGAGATACACTTTAGACCAGGAGTCCAAGCACAGATTACATCAAAACTTAACTTTCATTCATCCTCTATCAGTCCAAAGTCCTGGTGTCTGGCATGTGTCCATCACCAGGTCTCTGATAACTGAAAGACAGATGAACACACACTGTCGCATTCCTGCAGTCTCTCTCTCTCTCTCTCTCTCTCAGCACCATTTCATCCACATTTTGATGGATCATTTTTTACAACAGCAAATCTAGATAGCGTCCTTGTTTCCCTGCCTTTTATTGCTTGTAAGGTCTTAATTTACAACCTTAGACATGGGAGGAGACGTCGCTCCTCCTGAAATACTAAAGGTATGAATGCTTACTCTTCACTCAGCAAAATACATGTTCTGCTGAGGCTTTTATTTTTCTTCTCCAAGCCCTGTCATTAAGACCCTCTTTGTACCTCAGAGGTCACTCAGAGGTCATTATACTTAATAATCCCTTCTGCTTTACTGGCTTGACGTCGTCATCATCATCACCACCACCACCATCACCATGACGTCATGCTCAAGGACACTGTACATGCCAGGTCAGGTCAGGATTTTCTCCCCACATTTGCATTTTGATGAACATTCAGCCAAACTCTTTTTTTTTTTCCCTGCTCACACATTACTGCAGTATCAGTGTGCATCTTCCTGCTCACACTGAGCACTTAATGCATGCCGTCTACCCAATTAAACAACGCCACAACCGTGCAGTTCATTAACATGCAAATGGTGTCTTATGAAGAGATTAGTTAATTGCAACTCATTTGCATAATTAATGAACACTCAAATGAATAATGCTTTGGCAGATTTGCGCCGCGCTGCGACGAGATAAATTATAAACGACAAGCCGAGACCATTGTGCAAAAGCCCTATGCATTGGGCAAAATAATAAAGCAGGTGGGAGATGGATGATGGTTTTGATATCACTTATTAGTAAAGATGGAGTATTTATTTATTTATAATTTATTTATCGCTGTTTGTGATCTTTCAGACGAAGCAGGATCTTGTCTGAACGACTCAATTGGTATTTGCATTTTCATTGACCTATTGCATTACGTACTGTCATGAATCATAAAGATTAATTGTTATTTTTTTTCATATCGACTTAACATAAATGAACCTACTGTGTATAAATCATATAGATTAATTGTGATGTTTTGTATTAATCTATAAAACGTAACGTTTTGATAGATTAATTGCGTACTTGAATTGCAATCGTAATTGATTAAATAATTAGAAAATGAATAGCGTTCAAATTGGGACTTTTATCTGACATCATAATAGTGTTTTTTTAAAAATATATATTGGCTCATATAAAACAATCCTTAAGATCATTAATTACTGGTCATTTTGTTTTAGATTTTTTTATTTAAACAATTGATTCATTTTTTGCCAATGACTTGAATCCCTTAATAATTGAAACTGACTGTTTTTAAATTTTACTCACTTACCCCAACACTTCCATCATTTCATGTCTCATGTCTCAGGTGAAACAGATGAACAGTCTTCTCTGTGTTAAGGCGGATCCGGTCACATGGTGTTGGTGCTCGTGACCTTCCATGGCCTGAGATGGTAATGACACTCCACTTTGCATGATAGCGTTGCATGATAACACTGTCTGATAACACGGGAATGCTTTAATAATGCTGTCTGATAACATGGGAATGCTCAGGGCTCTTGTGTGGCCAATTTGAAGCAGATGGACCAAATGAGCCCTTTGTCCTTTTCTGTAGGTCACAAGAAAAGGACAGCTTACAGGTCCTGACTTTAGTTTCAAATGCAGGTTGATTTTACAGTACGGAGCATTAAATACAGTGCTGTTAGTACAAACCTAATTATTAATGTCATAAGTCATCATAAGTCCTTCCTGTGCCAGAACCTGGTCTTCCCAGGCAGTCTCCCATCCCAGTACTAACCAGGATCTCCATTTCCGTAGCCCTCAGCTTTTCTCCTATACAGCTAGGGTTACAGTGGGGGGGGCTAGTTCTCTGGTAACCGTGAGAGTTTGACCCCCTACTCACATCTGTATTGCAGCGTGCCTTGCCAGATGGCAGTAGGTACCATTTTTATGATGGTCTTTGGTATGATCGGACCACGAGTAGAATTCACAATCTCACAATCGAGAGACGGACATGCTAACCACTAGGCCAGCTTGCAGTAATTATTAATGTAGATAATGTTAATTAGGAATAATATAAGAACGTAGCTTTAAACTTTTTACTACAGTAATGTATAGCTTAAAACTCCATCCGTTATCCGTAGCCACTAAACATTTATAAAAGCTTATTTCAACCAAAAGGCAAAAATTTATGTCGCTTGTCAAGAGTAGTCATTATAAAACCTGAGGACTGATCTAGAAAGTCTTAAATCATTTTTTTATTGATTGATAAACAAACAAATAAATAAAGTATGTATATTTGTTTGTTTGTTTGTTTATTTTTTTAACGTGTCTGATGATGCTCAAAATGCAGCCATTTTCTTTTATCGTAAATGCGTTCCTATTACCGAGGTTGGACATTGTGGGTATTGGACCTGAACTCAACCCTTTACTTATGTTTCATTAGTAAGCTCTTGTGAAAGAGCAGTCTAATTGGGACACAGCAGTCTCCATGTAATCCCCCATTGTAGTAGTTGATTAATTAACAGCTATAGTGTTGAGTTGAACTGTATCACATGGGCATGCATTGAGCACCAAGTGGGCCGTAACGGGACTCGTTTTCCACCAAATGGACAAAAAGAGCTGATATTTCTATTCTCCATTCTTATAATTGAGACAGTACACACACTACGCTTCCACACACTATACTTCCACACACTGCACTGTTCCAGTGAGAATATCTAAAAATGGCTGAATGTTCTTCTAATCACTCATTTATTGTTTTAATAAGCAATATTAGTTTGTGTCTTTAGGATCACGAGGTGGTGGCTAAAGCACAGACGAAACAGCTTTCATTCATGAATTAATTTATTTACAGAGTACATTAATTTATTTATATGAGGAAAAAAGTACAATGAGACATTAAAAAAATCATACAAAATACAAAATTACATCACACACATCCGAAGAAATGGCTTATATACTGCAAGCATATATGTATGAAAAACAACAGCAAGACTCTACTGATTCAATCTTTTAAGAGGGCTTAAGAGGGCTCATAGTTCAATTGGAAATCATGAATTTGTGCTTTGGATATGGGATAGAGAAAAGTTACTGATGAAAACACTGTTATTAGGTGGCTGGGAAAATATAGACATGGAGCACAAACTAGCCATTGACTAAAGTTCGTGATTTGACTACCACGTAGACGTTCTGGTTGTTTATCAGTTTCAGTTCTTAAGGCAGGGATAACATTAAAATAACAAAGCAGCAGTGACAGAGCATAACGAAATGCTCAGACCATAATAATCAATTGTTGTAAATGGGCTTTGGCCCAACAAAATCTCCAACAAAGACCTCCTCCAGCTCAGCCAGACCACATGCATCATCAGCAAAATACAGTATAGACGACTTCGATGGCTAGGACATGTGCTGAGGATGCCACAGACAAGTATTGTGAGGGTTGCATTGCGATGGACCCCACAAGGCAAGAGACCAAGGGACAGGCCAAGGAACACCTGATGAAGAACAGTTGAAGCAGAACTTAAGCAAATGGGGATCACCTGGAGTGAGGCTGAGACCAAGGCAAAAGACCATGCCGGATGGAGGGATCTTGTGGAGACCTTATGCTCCAGTAGGAGCGAAGACGATAAGTAAAGTATGTAAGTGAATGGGCTTCTTGTCATTTCAGATGTCCTGGCCATATAAGAATCTCATTGATTTGATTAGTTAAAACACCTGGAAAAACAGCCATGACCAAAAGGTTAGAGAAGCAACCTTGGGCCCAAAGGGTCGCTGGTTCAATTCCCTGAACCAGCAGGAAAATCCATGGCTGAAGCACCCTTGAGCAAGACACCTAAGCCCCAAACTGCTCCCCAGGCGCTCGGTATGTGTGTGTTCATTGTATGTTGCTCTGGATAAGAATGTCTGCTAAATTGCCTGTAATGTAATGTTCCCTGGATACGCTAAACCGACATTGATGAGTGTTGCGTTATGCTCAGACAGTTTCAATCAATCGCCTTTATTTAATCAGGAGTAAGAGACTTGTTGAGATTAAAAAGTTCTTTTCCAAGAGTGTCCTGGCCAGGACAGCAGCACACATAACAGTTTCAGACACAAACGTAAAATATTACAAAATAAAAACTAAAAATTAAAAATAAAAATATCATCCATTTTTGAAACATCTACAACCAGATGTACACTGTCAGAAACAGGGGTACAGAAGAAGTCCATTTCTGTCCCCCGAGGTACAATCTACACTAATGTACTCCCAGGGCTCATTATTGGACCTCAGGGCAACTATGTGTATCTTTTTAGGGCCAAAACGTTACATATATTTTCCCAATCAGTATATAAATGGTACAAATAAGTACCTTTAAGGGTTGTTGTTGTTGTCTGTCCATCACTAGTGATGATGACTGCTTCATTAGGATGTGCAGAAATGCAGGTGGGCCATGAGGCCTGCACCAGAGTGACAGAATCGCCCACAGCGGTGGCACGAACAGCCCGGCCGAGCCACCACAGAATGTCTGGCCTCATGAGCTCTCACATACTATTCTCCTCTCCTAAGGAAGCACCTTGCACAGTAAGGTAAGAAAAACAATGTCATGCCCCCATCTTGTTGTCTCTCTGGACCTCCAGACCTGATGCCAAGTGGTGCACAAAAGTGCCACAGACCTGGCGGGTATGGAAGTTGCTCCATAGTGACAACGGACTTGCCAAATGATGCTATCCATTGGCCATTTGAGTGGCTCTTCTGCATGCCATCAGGTAGTGTGCCATTGACCCTGTTGGGTTCATCTACCACACTGCACCGAAAAGCACCCTGCTGCCAGTGCCTCATTGGTGATGTACTATTTAACCCATTGCTGGAACCCAGGCAGGTGCTACCACTCTGGGTCAGAGTGGACCTGGGAGCAATGGTGATTAAGGGGTAACTCTACTTTCCCCAATACTCAAGTCCTCCCAGACCTGAGACTCACCACCGGTTGCGGTTTAAAGTCATACCCAGGACTTTCACATCACATATGCAAAATGGAGAGATAAAAACTGTACTTTGTAACTCTACAGTCTAGCAAATTGAGTATTTTTTTTAATGCTCAGCTCTTTTGGATTTTATTCCATTTTGGAGGAATAAAATCCCCCCCACACACAGACATGCATACCTTTTGATTAAGCATTAGACCACTGTGTTTGGAGAGCAGTCCAGGTTAATCAGATTTACAATGCACATAAACATAATTGGTTGCCTTTACGGATTCAAATTAGCAATTAACTATAACAGCTGGTGTTTGCTTCTCATCAGAACCCTGGGAGTGAACTGGTGTAATGGTGAAGATAAGAAGCACACAGAGCCAATCAAGCATGCTATTAATCCAGTGAAGGTGGAGTGTATACAAGCACCTTTTTTTTTTTCTTTTCAACGATACTGTTTGAGTGTGGTATGACTGCCCTATGTATTAAATTGCTGATTCATTCAATGAGACTCACAAGCTGATTGATGTTCACAGTGGGTCATTGTTCGGTATGGGCTGCAAATTTTAAGCAAATAAGATCAATCAATACAAAATTTCATTTTCAGTAAGACTATATAAGAATATTAATAATGATATATGCTGTGGCTTTTTTGCAGTGAACCTACTGAACAGCGCATAGGAGTTTTAGTTCGTAAAATGTGTTCTAAATTGAACAGAGGGGCTGGAAATTCGTTCCTTCATTCATCATCATTGCTGAGAAACTGCCTACTCCTGGAACAATGGCTGTGAGGCAGGAATACACCCCAGACGAGAAGCCAGTACATTACAACACAGTACACATGCACACCTTTTCACCTAAGGGAAATTTAGTATACCCAATCAATCTACTAGCATGTACTTCAGAGGACTCCAGAGAACTCAAAGGAAACCCACACAGAGAACATGTGAAACACTGAAGAAATAATAACGCAAGCTTAGGATTGACCCAGGGACCATGAAGCTGTGAGATGGAAACGTTACCTGGATTTGAAGTTGCCCATCTGAAATTCATTGGCCTTGTATTCAAGAACCAATAAAAAGTAACTTTCAACTAAAATAACTTTTGAACTTTTTTTAATCCCACACCCACCCAAAATAAATCCACCCACAGTCATTTTGGTTGAGGTTTTCCTCAAAGGTTGACCTTTAAAGCAGAAATAAAACTGAAATAAAACTATGCACAGGAGCACAGTCAATTCCAACTTAGATAGTTTAGAGTGGCACATTCCAGGCCAAACCATACTCATTTTGAGACTCTACTGAGGTTTGAGCTTCACATGGCAGTTCAGCTCAGGGGTTATTATCAGCCAAGAAAATCCTTCCAGACACTGGTGTAGACAGAACACGCACCATTCAATTAAGACTGGTCACTGAGGGCTCTGTTGATGGACATGAGTTTCCACGCTGCGCAGTCTCACTTCCATTTTGGCTGAACCTCTGGGTTGTACACATGAGTGCATTTTAAGAATGTGTACATGCTTGGATAGAGTAATATGATCCGTGGATTTATTATTTTGCACTTATTACACTTTTTTTATTCGATGGAAAAGACCACTTATCAACTACTTTTTAAAATCACGAATAACTTGTAAAAAATTAATGGTTGTGCAACCCTTAGTTTGAGCATTTCTATTAACATGAATCATACCCTTGCCTTCCAGACTTGTCCATCACTGCTTTATTGGTTTCTATTCCACACAGCAAAGCTGAACTTGAATTCTTTAAACACCAGAGCAGACTGTAATAACCTGTTTGAGGTGAGGCCTGGCTGGCAGTAATTCCAGTGTTAGATGTGTTAGATTACAGACAAAGAGAAGGGATATGACCTTGATTCCCCTCGTCAATAGGGGCCTTTCACATGGCATCATCATAACTGCAGATGTGTTTGTACGGCCATGTTGCCTGGCAAGCTTTGTGTTTGACAACAACCAGCACAGTAGCGGCATAAGTGTACGCGAGTGATTGTAAGCCCAGTTCAGTAAACATCTACAGATAAACTTGTAGACGTTACATCTAAAAGAACAAGGTCAGAGACCTGTAGTGCTTTTTGGATGTAATACCAGACATAGTGATAATCCTGGTTTAACTTTTCACCGCTTCCCGGCGGCGAACCCAGAAAGATGAGAAAAATGGCAGGCTGCAGTTAACCAGGAGACTGGATGCCAACATTCCCGTGTTTGTGGAGAACATTTCATTTCAGGTTAGTATGAAAGCTCTGTGCACCTGTTATTTCTTCTAACACTTTTTCTAGCTCCAGGCCATTCAGTAATTAAAAATACCATAGATCTAGCCTACGCGTACTCAAGTTAACATTCAGCAAGTCTGTAAGCTGGCATAACATGGCCAGAACTTTGGTCTAAATTGTAAAGCTTTTAACAGGTTGCATGGGCTGGCACTACTCAGTACAGTCTACTGGTACATACATAAGCGTGTCACACTTTGCAGTTCTACTGCACTACAAAAAAACATGCCAAATGGCAAATGTATGAACGTTAAAATGCATATCTGGATGTGGGCTTTGGACACGATGTATTTTGTTGGACTGAATGCTTGGCCAGACTAGCAGCATGTTTGTTATATACTGATAATATAGACTAGGTTAAACACCATAAAATATGCTAGATCTAGGCCCTGGCTTGTTTATTTCTGTTAGAAGTCCATGTTTGAGCTTACTTTCATTGGGAATTTCCAATAACATTCCGGCACGAAACCTGCCTCAGAATATCGAAAGGCATCTATACTTTCATATGCCTTTAGCATCTCTCCAGTGTATTTAGAAATCCCAAATACTAAACAGTTCTGGATGTCATAGTATCCCAAATCTGGTAGCTGGTTTGCTGTACACTTTTTCAAGTGGAATAAATACATTTGTGGGTAAATTACAGTATATGGATCTGTGATGCCTGCATGTTCCAGCTTTTTGATATAATGTGATCTGCTGGTATAATCTAAATTTTTAATAATTTCAGAGAGATTGTACTGACCGCAGTTGTCTCGAGTTTCATTATTAACTGTCGCAGCCATGTTTCTTTGTTTGCCTGGCAATATGGCGGATGCTGCGTAATAAACAAAAATCTGTGACATCAGTGAAAAGCCCCAATAGTCTCATATGCTGCCTCTGGGGTGGGGTGGGGTGGGGGGATTGGGGGTTCAGTTTGAGAGCATCCGCTAATCCTCTCTATTTCTTATTCATTAGGCTGCATTAATTGAGGTAGATGAAGAGTGTGATAGATGTGAATGAGGACAGAAAAAGAAACAAGGGGAGTTTGAGAGATAGTGGTATGTACTAATGAAGCTAAAATCAAACGATAAGGATTCAATGAGATAAATACCCCCCCAAAAATGATCATTTAAAAATAATTCAGATACTATTTATTTTAGGAAAAATAACGCTTCAGAAACACCCACTCAGAAAGAAGCCTTGTGCGATTAGTTGGGTGAATGCCTGCCTCCAGATTCTTCCCCATCTCTTTCCTCCAGCATCTTTCCCCTCCATGACCCTCAAGGTCATGAGTGCAATGGAATGAAGCCCCTGCAGCTGCTTCACTCCCAGCCTGAGCAGGTAACAGCAGCATAATTCATTCTGTGTGGACACATACGCTGCCTGCACCCACTTCAATCTCAAATGTAATCAAACTGGCTTCTAATGCGGTGGGTTTGGAGAGCAGAGGACAGAATACTAGAGGGGTCATCCATACACTCAAGTCATAAAATGCAATATACTGTAAAATACAGTCCAATAATGGATGAGTAAGTGCTACAAAGAGAGAACTGTGGAGTCTCTATAACCCTCTTGCAGAGATTGGTGATGCCATTCAAGACCATTCTATTCTGCCACACATGACAAACCCAGCCAATCTGACATGCTTCACTGCAAGCGACAACACATTTATTAAACATCAGCACTGCAAAAAAAAGAAAAGAAAAGGAGATTGTGGTGTGTGTGTGTGTGTGTGTGTGTGTGTGTGTGTGTGTGTGTAAATGTGAAACTGGAGGTAAAAGCATCCAGCCTTGACTGACTGAAGTAGTCCTGTGAGATATGGCTGGAGAAAGAGAAGGGGTAGATGAAAGTGTGGAGAGAGGGGAGACGGTGAAAAAAAGAGAGAGGGATATGGGAAAAATGTATGCTGTGAAGGAAGAGACTGAAGGGGAACAGCCACAACAGCATAACTGAATGTGATAGGGAGATAATGGCTCAAGGGCAACAATTTACAACATTTTCTATAAATTATACCTACACTACACTGGGGTACATTTCACTATATGTCATTTTTCTCTGGCCCCAACCCATTCATTAACATTTTACAGTCATATTACAATTATGCAGAAACTGTAAAAAACAAACAAACAAACAAAAATGTATACTTTTTGTCTATCAAGAGCAATGACGACATGTATAACTACATATGTATAGATGATACTCTCTCACTCTGTAGACATGTGTTCGCATGTAAGTGACATCATACAGTAGGATGAGGACCACAGTGAGAAAACATGTCCATGTGAACCAGAGGTGGACAAAATACCCAAAGTACAGATCTCATCTCATTATCTGTAGCCGCTTTATCCTGTTCTACAGGGTCGCAGGCGAGCTGGAGCCTATCCCAGCTGA
>JANZLB010000013.1:10574580-10584734 GCA_026167865.1 Notarius quadriscutis
AAAAGACAAGATGAAAACTGGTCAGGGAGGCTGCCAAGAGGCCTACAGCAACACTGAAGGAGCTGCAGGAATTTCTGACAAGTACTGGTTGTGTACTACATGTGACAGTGATCTCCCATATTCTCCATATGTTTGGACAATGGGGTAGGGTCAAAGAAAAACATCCAGGCCTGGCTACATTTTTGGAGAAAAAAAATATATATCAACTATCCCAAAAGCATGTGGGAAAATGTCTTATGGTCTGATGAAACTAAGGTTTAACTTTTTGGCCATAATTCCAAAAGGTATGTTTGGCTCAAAAACAACACTGCGCATCACCAAAAGAACACCATATCCACAGTGAAGCATGGTGGTGGCAGCATCATGTTTCGGGGTTGTTTTTCTTCAGCTGGAACAGGATCTTTAGTCAAGGTGGAGGGAATTATGAACAGTTCTAAATACCAGTCAATTTTGGCACAAAACCTTCAGGTGTCTGCTTGAAAGATGAAGAGGGATTTCATTTTTCAACATGTTCAAATAAGAACAGTCTTTCAATTAAGACAAATGAAATGCTGCTGAATAAAAGGAAGACCGCTGCTCTGTGCATAGCCATAAGCCACAGTGCAAACAGTTTGGCTGATGGGGCAGCCTCCAAACATGGCCTCTCCGGACTACACTTCCCAAGCGACACAGACCCCCTCATTTCCCGAATGCTAAGAAGTGCACCTGTTTCCCATTACCCCAGTAATCACCTCCCTATATAAGCTCAGTAAACACTGACACTAATTGCAAAGTATTGTTTTGTGTCTGCATACCTGATTGTACCAAGCCTTCTCTTCCAGTTTTGACCTCCTGTGACTTTGACCACTTTTCCTGTGTTTACTTTGACTCTGTTTTCTCATCTAATCTTTGACCCGCCGTTTGTACAGCAACTGACCCTAGCCCATTCCCGACTACATCTTCTGATTGCTGTTTTGGAGTTGGTTAACAGTTAATGACGCACCTGCTCTCCCCTCCGTTTGCATCTGTAAGTGCTTGCACCCTGACAGGATACCTCACCTGCAAGGGATGCAGCAAAGGAAGCCAAACAAACTGCTCTCAATGCTCAGGGGTAATTGTTAGGAGAGCACCAGCAAATGTTAAGCAAACTTAACACCAGAATGTCACAGTTAACAGCTATTGTCTCGCAGGCCATCCTGACACCCCCCTCATCCTCCACTAGTGCTGCCATGATGGTTTCTTACCCAGAAAGGTACCCCGGAAAAGTTAATGACTGTAAAGGGTTTCTTCTTCATTGTTTTGTTATACTTCACAACCAAATTACTTCACGGTACTTTGCGACAGAGGAGCAGAAAATTGCCCAATTCCTCAATCTCCTCACAGGCAAGGCAATGAAGTGGGCTAGTGCTGTTTGGGCATGTGGGGGTGAACACACCACCTCTTACGACCGTTTTATCGAACTGTTAAAATGAGTTTTTGATTATCAGCCTGAGGGTGTCAAAGTAGGAGAAAAACTACTCACAATCTGGCAAGGGGAGAGGAGAGTGGCCGAATATGCCCTGGAGTTCCGCATGCTAGCGGCAGGAAGTGGGTGGAACAAGCCAGCCTTTAAAGGCCACTTTTCAACAGGGACTACGCCCCGAGGTTCTCACCGAACTGGCATGCTGCGACGAGCAACTCACTCTCTACTCCCTCATCGACTTGGCTATCCATCTAGATCATCTGCTTTGCAACAGACCCTTGTTGCAATCCTTGCCAGCTCTTCCACCTATTCCACAATCCCCGACTTCAATGGCGGTCTCCCATGCTCGCCTGCAATGCTCAGCGAAAGACAGGAGACGTCATGAGGGGTTGTGTTTTTTATTGCAGTGAACCAGGCCAAGTGCCCAGTTCGCCCACCTAACCCTAGAAGGGAGGTTCCCCCCCCAGCAAAAAGACCCGTATCTCCAGCCCGGTGAGTCACAAACCAATTCACGCACCGCATTCTCTCAAGATTTGTTGCACTGTTAAAGCTCCCAGACTCAACCCATGTTCTCTCTGACTTCATAGACTCTGGGGCAGAAGGTAACCTCATCAGTCTATAGGTTGACCAGAGGTACAACCTGCCCATGGAGGAGCTCCAGTGAACAGTGAATCTCAAGGCCATTGACAGGGGTCCCATCGGTGAAGGGCTCATTACAACATGCACTTCATCTCTCGAAATCCAGATCGGGGCCTTTCATGTTAAACATATCCCCTTGTTAAGCACTCACACAGCACAACATGCCATAGTTCTGGGTTTCCCTTGGCTCCAGCTTCACAATCTCCTAGCAACACAGAGAAATTCTACAATGGTGTCCATATCCTGTTTTTAGAACCATTTACAACTTCTGCAAGTCACCCTTTCGTCCACATCTGTAGAGAGCCTGTTGCCAAGAGGCATCAACACTGTTCCCTCCTGTTATCATGAACTTGGAGGAGTTTTCAGTAAGGGTAAGACAAGTGGCCTACGCCTTCATCAAGCCTATGACTGTGCCATAGACCTTCTCCCAGGCACGACACCGCCTCATAATCGCATATATCCTCTGTCCATCACTGAACAAGCTGCCATGGAGGAGTATGTACATACAAGAAGAATTACAACAGGGGTACATTAGACCATTTGCATCCCTAGCCTCAGTGAGTTTCTTTTTTTTTGGGGGGGGGCTTCATCCATTCATCAATTACTGAGGTCTTAACCAGATCACAGTAAAATACCTTTATCCACTTCCTTTAGTACCATCAGCCTTAGAACAGTTAAGGTCAGCTCGAATCTTCACCAAGCCGAACCTTCGAAGCGCATATAACTTGGTAAGGATTTGTAAGGGTGACGAGTGGAAGACCACCTTTAGTATGACGTCTGGGCACTTCGAATATTGTGTAATGCCTTATGGACTTTCTTGTGCTCCCAGTATCTTCCAATGTCTGATCAACAACCTCCTTGGGGACATACTGGGATGCTATGTGATTTGCATATTTACAGGATATCCTGATCTACTCCCCCAATTAAAGTTCTCACCATGAACATGTTAGGTCAGTGCTCGCTCGATTATTAGAAAAACACCTCTATGTTTAAAGCAGAAAAATGTAAATTTCACATCCACCAGATCTCATTCCTTGTTACATCAGTGCGGAGGGAGTAAGCATGGACAACAGCAAAGTCTCTATGGTCACCTCCTGGCTCGCACCAATCATCATAAAGGAACTGCAACGCTTCCTGGGGTCCGCTAATTTCTGTCACCGCTTCATCCTTGGTTTCAGTATGATCACCACAGCCCTGCTGAAAAAAGGTCCACGATATCTCAAATGGAACCCAGCCACCAAAGAAGCCTTCAAACAGCTTAAGGCAACTTTCACATCAGCCCCCATTCTCAGGCACCCAGACCCGACTCAGCTGTTCACCGTGGATGTAGATGCCTCTGAGACAGGAGTAGGAGGGGTGCTATTTCAACACTTTGGGGAGAAGACCAAGCTACAGCCCGTAGCCTTTTTCTTGAAGAAACTCACCCCAGCCAAGCAGAACTACGACATTGGAAATTGGGAACCTCTAGCTATCAGACTAGCCCTTGAAGAGTGGAGAAAGTGGCTGTAGGGTGCCACAGATCCATTCACCATCCTCACAGACCATAAAAATCTTGAGTATCTCAAATCTTGTTGAAAACAGCTAAATGCCTGCCAAGCCAGATGGGCACTCTTCACCCGATTCCAATTCACTATTTCATATCATCCAGGTCACAGGAACATGAAAGCAGATGCCCTCTCCAGAATCCATACCGACTTTAACAACAGTCCAGAGCCCACGCCAATCCTGCCGCCTGAGTGCTTCGTGCATACTATTACATGAGAGGTGGATAAAGAGAGAGCACAGGCCCAACCTCCATATCCTCCTGAGAGCTGTCCTCCCGGGCTCATGTATGTGCCTCCCCAATTTTGAGGTCAACTCATCACCTGGGCCCACAGATCCTTTGCCATGGGGCACCCTAGCAGTCAATGTGCTAATCAGTTCTTCTGGAATAAGTATTGGTGGGAGAACATGGTCTCAGAAATCACTTTGTTTCATCCTGTTCCACCTGTGCCCAAGCCAAGGTACCCTGGCCTCTGCCTGCAGGAAAACTCTGTCTGCTCCCAGTACCTCAATGACCCTGGTCACATATCGCCATAGATTTCATCACTGACCTACATCGATTCCAAGGTAATACAGTCGTCCTGGTTGTCATCGATTGCTTCTCCAAAGCACTCAAGCTCATTCTTCTGTCCAGCTTACCCACTGCATTCGAAACCACAGAACTCCTATTCACACATGTCTTCAGATATTATGGTATCCCTGAAGACCTCGTTAGTGACCAGGGCTCCCAGGTCATCTCCAGGGTTTGGGCCAAGTTTATGGATAGATTGGGGGTTTCCGTAAGCTTAACTTCAGGGTATCACCCTCAGTCCAACGGCCAGGTGGAACGCGCAAACCAGGAGGTCAGGTGTTTTCTCAGAATCTTCTATATGAAGAACCAAAAAGATTCGGCACAATTCCTTCCTTGGGATATGCCCATATGCCCAGAACTCCCTTAAGCACTCAGCCACCCAGCTAACATCTTTTCAGTGCATCCTTGGTTATCAGCCACCTCTCTTCCCATGGGACAACTCCCCAATGCAAATCCTGGCTGTCGACTCCCTGGTTCAAGAGGCGCGAACAGGTGTGGGAGGGAGTTCACCAGTGGCTGGAACTGGTAACCAGTAAGTACAAGCAGTATACAGATAAACACCGAAGGGAGACTTCTGAATATGCCCAAGGCAACCAAGTATGGATGTCTACAATGGACCTATGAGAACCCAACTTGTGCTGGAAGCACTAAGCCCGATACAATGGTCCATTTAAAATTATCTGTAAGATCTGCGCGGTCTTGTACAAACTGGAACTCCCACCTCACTGCAGGATGGCACCCACGTTCCATGCGTCATGCCTGAAACCCGCCATCCAAGGTCTCCTAGCAACTAACAAGCCCATTAGAAAACCTTCCTTCTCCCTGGAAATGGAGGAAGACCCTATATACCAAGTGCATAAGATCCTCAAGTCCTGGCATAGACAAAGGACAGTTAGAGTACCTAGTAGAGTGGGAGGAATACGGCCTGGAGGAATGCAGCCGGGTGAATTCAAGGGACGTTCTAGACCCACTCCTCACCCAGGAATTCCACACAGAACACCCTGGCAAATCAGCACCAATAACTGAAATCATTCCCAGAGTGAGTGCCTCGGAGGGTTCTGTCAGTAATGGCGCCAAAAACCTGAGTTTGGAGCAGCCTCCAAACATGGCCGCTCTGGACTACACTTCCCAAGCGCCACAGCGCCCTTTATCTCCCGAATACTAGGAAGTGCACCTGTTTCCCATTTCCCCAATAATCCCCTCCCTATATAAGCTCAGTAAACACTGACGCTAGTTGCGAAGTATCGTTCTGTGTCCGCGTACCTGATCATACTAAGCCTTATCTTCCAGTTCTGACGACCTGTGACTTTGACCACTTTTCCCGTGTTTATTTTTGACTGTTTTCTCACCTAATCTCCGACAAACCATGTGTGCATCAACTGACCCTAGCCCATCCCCGACTATGTCTTCTGATTGCTGATTTGGTTACCAGTTTGCGACGCACCCGCTCTCCCCATGTTTGCATCCGTAAGTGCCTGCACCCTGACAGATGGATGATTTAGAGCATGCTGTGCTTATGAGGGAATTGATATTTAGAGACCAATATTATTTCAGACGGTCACCGAATGACAGAAGCCAATTTTAAAATAGCCCCGTTTCCCTGTGTGAGGTGCTTGGGTAGCTATGATCTCCTAGGTACAATGTATATAGCTTTTATTTTCTTTTTTAAACCCCCGTTTTCATGTCACCTCACTTACCTCACACCTAACTCACATTTTCTTTAAATTGTCTCTCATGTTGGCCTTTTCATCTGCTGTTACACAGCTAAATAATATTTTATTGGTGTAGATGTGAATCAAAGTAACTGCCACTTATTCCTCTGAGAAAATCTTTTTCTTTCACAATTTTTTTTCACAACCATTTTGTGTGTCAAGCCTTCTTTGCACTTTACCTTCATAGAGCTTTGTGGCTGTTACTCAATGCTAACAGGTCGAGTCAGGAATATGGTTTGTACTTTACAGGCGATTGGCAGTCATCATGACAAATGAGTACAAAGAAAATAAGCATTACTGAAAGTTTCGCAAATCTGCTGCAACATTTTTAGTTAGTTTTGGCTTACCAAACATTAAAACAAAATTCAATAAAGGACTAATAAATGAGACCCATTGTCCAATATATCTCAGTGCAGAAGTGTAGAAACATTACAATTATACTCACCTTTTAATCTAACAAATGCTTTCAGTTACAGAGAAAACGAAGATTAACCTTTGTAGGAATTAATTACTTACTTAAGTAAAAGAGAACTCCATGCGATTCACTCACGATGACTCATCTGCAAACACGACACACCAGGACCTAAATGGATGGTCGGATGTTTGAGCTCACAATACAGCAATAATAAATAAACCAAATTTTGCATAAAACATCAGCCTTGCATCAATAGGCATGTTATATTTGGAAGTGTGTGTGTGTGTGTGTGTGTGTGTGTGTAAAATATACATACACACTTGTAGTTGCTACATATTGACACCCAGAATACGTTTTTTACCAACACAATGAGAACATTTTTGGGAAGTGAGGACATTTTAGCTGGTCCTCACTTTTTCAAAGGGCTGTTTGAGGGTTAAGGCTTGGTTTTAGGGTTCAGGTTAGAATTACATTTAGGTTAGGGTAAGGGGCTGGGAGATGCATTATATCAATGAGTCCCCACAGAGATAGAAGTACAAGTGTGGACTTCCGGTTTAGCGAAATATGGCGCAAGACTCACGTGGAGGAGCGCCTGCAGACTTGATTTGTTTCTGTCATAAATTGGCACTATTTACACTACTTCTACCACCCAAGTTTGCACTAATCTTCTTTTGACTTGGTTACCTCTCAATCTAACCAGTGTCCTGTTACTAATGCTACCTCCTCGCTCCACGTTGATTCTGCAGCCCCAGCAGGCACTAGCTGCATGCCGGCCCCTACTGTGGACATCACCGCACTCAAAACGGAATTTCTTTCCGCTCTTCATGATGTTGCAGCTATGTTTAAGACAGAGCTTCAAGCAGCTTTGAGAGAGAACCTCATATCTATTAAATCCAAACTGCTTGCTCTAAAAACTGAACTGTCCAGCAATATTTCTGCCATGCAATCAGATGTCGTGGTACTCAAAGTCACGGTTACTGAGATGGAGCAGTCTCTCTCTACCTGTTCGGACAACATTGTTACTCTTCAGAGCAAAGTTGAGCATTTGTCCAAAGAATGGGTGAAGCTGGAAAACAAGTGTGAAGATCTGAAGTCCAGAGCTCGCCGTCAAAATCTACGGATTGTTGGCATCCCGGAGGACGACCCCGACTCCATATCCGCAGCCAGTGTGTCTAGACTGCTGATGGAGGCTTTCAAACTTGACAAGGAGCCACTCGTGGATAGAGCCCACTGGTCCCTTATGCCAAAACCCAAGCCCGGTGACCGTCCCCGCGCTATAGTGGTGAAGCTTCACTACTACACGGACTGCTCCGATATCCTCAGGAAAGCAAGAGAGCTGCAGCGGATAAAAATCCGCAATATGACCATCTCCGTCTTCCCGGATCACACCGCCAAGATGGCACGGGCGCGTGCCGCATTCAACGATGTCCGTGCTCAGCTACGTGAAATAGAGCGAGTCAGATTTGGTCTGCTGCATCCTGCCCGGTTGCGCATAACCCACGGAGGTGTACAATGGGATTTCACGTTACCAGAAGAGGCCAAGTCATTCATCAAAACAATAACCAACTAAAGAGACTGCACTGTACTTTTCTATGGCGATAACTTAAGCCAGTCATTCAGGTTCGACCTAAATCCATTGGTGAGTGAGTAAATTCAGCACATATGACCTTATGTTTTAATCTCCTCTGGGACATTGACAGTCTATGAGAACAGAACTGATGATAACTGTAGACCTAACAACATTTTCTCTTGAGCGCGTTGCTCTCGCTTAAATAAATGCCATGTAGCTTCTTGTCCCTGATTATACGATTGTCAATGTCTTAAGGTCATATCGATCATTTTTACCTATTTTATTTAACTATTATTTCCTCATGGTGTTTTATTTTATCTTGTTTTTTTTTTTTTCTGCTAACGACCTCACAAGCTCCTGATTTGATTTTTAATGAAACTGTGACTACCTTTAGTCTTGAATTTGATTTACTTATTTTCAATTTAACTTCTTTTATTATTGTTCCATAGGTCATGATATTCTTAATTTTATTTCATACTTTTTTCCTCCTTAACAGTTACTATAACAGTTCAGATTGTTGATTATATGTACCTTGCATTTAATATTTTTAAAGTTTATTTCTCTTCAAGCGCTTATCTATTCAACATAGCTACACAGTTGAAAGCACCTCTCTACGAGGATGGCTCCCTTTGGAGTCTGCACTTTGTTCTTATCGTTTGGGGATGGGAACATTTGATGTGCAGGTGGGAGGGTGGATGGGTGGGATGGGTTGTTGGTTTTTGGGTTACGTCTCTGTATATATGTCTTTTTGTTTTCTTTTCTTTTCCGTTATCCCTGATGTTGTGGGCGAGACGCTACTTCCTTTTCTCAAGTGACAGTATAGATGATCAATACTAAGTCACACAATTTTGATCAAATCAGACTCCGGTGTCCATGGGTGGGTGATATTTTTCATTCAACTTTTGATTCCAAAGCTAGAGGGGTGGCAATTTTGGTCAATAAGAGTTCATTTCTCTGCTTTCAAGACCATAATTGACAAAAATGGAAGACACTTAATTACTGCAGGCACTCTATACCATAACCCTGTACTGTTGGTGAATATGTATGCACCAAATTTTGATGACCCAAAATTTACAGATGGTCTATTCAGTAATCTTCCTTTCTTAAACACTCACGTTTTGATATTGGGTGATTTTGAATTGTTATTGATCCTTCATTAGACTGCTCAAACCCCCATACTTTGTCACAATCCTCTATGTCCAAATCAGTTTCTGATTTTATGTCCAAGAGTGGGTTTGTCGACCCCTGGAGGTTCTATAACCCACAAGTTAAGGATTTTTTTTCCACACGTACATCAATCATATTCTCGCACTGATTATTTTTTGTTGACAGTTCTTGTGTCTCCAAAGTGACCTTCCTCTGAGTATCACTCCAATTGTTATTTCAGATCATGCCCCCCTAACTTTAAACATAAAATTTGTGGATCAACCCTGTTTTTCATCACCCTGAAGGTTTAACCCACTGCTGTTATCTGACGATGCATTTAATGTTTTTATATCTTTTACAATAGATGATTTCATTGCTTTAAATAAAAGCGACTCTACCAGTTTTTTGTTATTATGGGAATCACTCAAAGCATATTTACGTGGGCAAATTATTTCTTATTCGGCATATTCCAACAAAATCCGAAAGGCAAAATTACAAGACCTTACATCTAAAATTTTGGATACAGACCGACTAAATTCAGTTAACCCATCCCCAAGCCTGCTGAAGCGACGGCTCGACTTGCAGTCAGAACTGGACCTTCTAACAACAGCAGATGCAGAACGCCTTCTACTTCGTTTAAGCAGTAACTATTATGAACATGGCGATAAATCGAGCAGATTATTGGCATATCGGCTGAAAAGACGGGCTGCATCTTGATTGATTCCCAAAATTAAAGATTCCACTCACTTCTGACCCAACTACCATTTAATACAATTTTTAAATCCTATTACTCTTCCCTTTATGAATCCGAATCTCCATTTAAAGTGATAGAAATGACCTCTTTCTTTGAAAATCTCAATGTCCCTACTGTTGGCCCAGACATTGCTAATGGGCTTGATGCTCTTCTTACTTTGCAAGAAATCGCTGCCACCATTAGGCCACACCAATTCGATTAGTTGGTTCTCGGAATCACCACTTGAAGAAAATGCAAAATAAAAAAATAAAATCGTAATCAAACTCCTGCCAACAGAAAAGGTCACGTGACGTCGAAAACCAATCAAATCGTCCCTTTCACTTTAGATAAAGACTTGTGGAAGAAACATGCCTGTGGAGGGGAA
>JANZLB010000013.1:11122410-11133611 GCA_026167865.1 Notarius quadriscutis
CATGCAAACTCCGCACAGAAAGGCCCTCGCCGGCCACGGGGCTCGAACCCGGACCTTCTTGCTGTGAGGCGACAGCATGATATGAAAGAAAAGTAAACCATGACATTATGGTATGATGCATTACCATCCCAAAGTGGATTATTTTCCTATAACGGTTCAATTCCTCCTAGTTCACAGCAATTTGCCAACGATTACATTCTTTAATTGACTAGAATTATTTAATTACACTTAAAGGTGCGTTGCGCAAGACTGGGTTTCAAACAGTCAAGTAGGTGGATTTGATATTTGAATGATTTCTCTTTGTGCCCGACCCCTCATTCCCACCAATGTTCACGAAGCTCCGCTCCCAAGATGTACATGGGCCCGTTTTTTAAATAAATTTACATCCTTAAATACTGTAGGTTCTGTCTTTTTTCCTTTTAAAACAAGCTGCATTAAAATCCGTTCAGCAGTTATTTAATAACAGCAAGCTGAATCTGAGCATCTCGTGCTTTGCACAACAACTGTTGTGTGTAAATAACTAGTTTGAGAGTCGAACATTTTTCTCCGTACTGGATATCTACAAAACGTCCTCCTGCAGTGCGATGACTCAAAGTTACACGCTCCATATACAGTATACATAATGTCCACGTTCCATGTCTGATCGCTACCTTGAATTCATTTCATCTCCTGGTCCAATTCAGTGTGTTCACACCTGCCAAAACAAAGCACAGTAATGAAGTAATGCACGAGTGTGTGTTTCAAACTGATTACATACGACATGTGGGAAAGGCTCCGATAAGATGCTCATTAACAGTATAGGTCACTCGTGGCTGCGAACGCGCACGGGCGCCTTACAAGCTGCGAGATTAAGAGGATGAGGGGCTGAAAAAGGCTGCGTGGTTCTCATGAGAACCTGCTCTCGCAAAACCTGCACTTAGCCACCTTAATCTGCCCTACTTTCAAGAAGCCTTGGAAGGCAGCCTTGCATGTTTTCTGATTTCTGCTTGTGTCTTTTATCGTGCGCGACCAAAGAGTCCACAGAAGACTCGTCAGAGGAGAAGATTGTGCCGACTGAAGTCATGCATTCAAAGTTCAGCTCCTGCTGGCGCAGACGCCAACGTGGGTGGTACGCCGCTTTTTGTTGTTGTTATTGTTTATAACGCCTCCAAAAGACACCTTTCAAGCAAAGTTTGTCAAACTACATCAATGGAGGATAGAAAAACTAGTTTTCTTTCAGTTGTCGAGGCTTGCGACAACTGCTCGTGTGTGCGTGCGACTGAGACGGAGAAGATGTCGCAACCTTCTTAGAGGAAAGACAGAACGGGTTGGAGGAGAGATGAAGGCAGTTTGATGGAGGAAAGGAAGATGAGAGAGAGAAAAAGATAGAAACGCACTGAGCAGCTGTTCTCTTCCCCCCCCCTCCTCCTCAACCCTCAGAGCTTTCACATACTTCCTCAGGGAACAAAACATGCACACTTTTAGCTCTGAGTTTCAAACTGGCTTTAAGAGGGAAAAAAATAATAATAAATCCTTAGTAACAGGTCCATGTTTGAATAAATACTATATGGTATTTAAAAAAAAGAAAAAAAAACAGGTGTCTGATTTGGTTTATCCGTTTGCTAGTCATAATGTGACATCTCTGCTATGTTTGGGGGGGGGAAAAAAAAAAAAAAGCAGGCATAAACGGAGCGGAAAAGAGCATTTGATGCGTCTTGGCAGTTACACGAGCGATGTGCAAATAAAACATGATGCAATATGCACCTTATCAAATGCACGCAGCATTCCTTATGCACCTTAATACTCGAACCAGTCGAACACTTCTTGACATGCCACGGCTGCCGTGATCTAATTTCTACGAGCTGAACTATTAAACTGCAAATTAGGGCAAGTACAAGCAGCTTCTTCATCCAAAACAATGCGTCTGTTCTTAAGCAAAACCACCGAGGCATCTCTGAGGTCAGTGTGATTTTTAGCTTCAAGGGGAAAAGAAAAAACCATACATACACACGTACACAAAGTCTTCCCTTAAACACTCCAAAGTGCCTTAAACCATGCATGCTGGTGCTCATGACTTTCCACAGCCATTTCAGGGCTGTAATGAGACTCGTTACAGACGTGCTCTGTGCCGAAAACCTTTTACCTTGGGTATTTTTATTTTATTTTATTTTTTTAAGGTATGCAAATCACTATTCATGACTGGCTTGAGTAAAAAGAACGATCATTACTTTCTCCATACACGCCACTGCAAACGCAAGGCAGTTCATGTAATGCTTCTCGGAACAGCTGATTTCCAGAACAGGCAGGAAAATGATAATGAGAAATAATCCGTATTAGTCGCAACAGAACGAAGCGACGGAATCTCAAATTCACAAAACATGAAATCATCCAGAGCGGCTTACGGTAGCACTCTGACGTCTCTATCAATAACTACATCGTGATACTTTTCAGAAGCAACTGTTATGGTGATGCTTTCTTACGGATGTTTCACTCCATTACATGCAACTATAAACAGCTAAAAAAAAAAAAAAAAAAACACAATGCGCCATTCATAAAATAAATTCAAATTTGTAATTGTTGCAAATTGCTGTGGCGTGTGCAGGAAAAAAAAAAAAAAAACTTCAGGCTGTGCTGTTCGTAAAAAAATAAATAAATAGACTTTGCCATCAGGCTGCATCAGAGCACATTGGTTTTTTTCATACACATACAGCCTTCCTTCCACCTACCCATCAGTCTACCCCTCCCATCCATCCATCCTTCCTTCCACCTACCCCTCCCATCCATCCATCCTTCCTTCCTCCTACCCCTCCCATCCATCCATCCTTCCACCTACCCATCAATCTAACCCTCCCATCCATCCTTCCTTCCACCTACCCATCAATCTAACCCTCCCATCCATCCTTCCTTCCACCTACCCATCAATCTACCCTTCCCATCCAACCTTCTGCCTACCCATCTATTTACCCATCAATCTACCCCTCCCTCCCATCCATCCTTCCTTCCTCCTACCCATCCATTCTTCCTTCCACCTGCCCATCAATCTACCCCTCTCATCCATCCTTCCTTGCACCTACCCATCAATCTACCTCTCCCATCCATCCTTTCTTCCACCTACCCATCAATCTACCTCTCCCATCCATCCTTTCTTCCACCTACCCATCAATCTACCCTTCCCATCCATCCTTCCACCTACCCATCTATTTACCCATCAATCTACCCCTCCTATCCATCCTTCCACCTGCCCATCAATCCGTCCTTCATTCCACCCATCAATCTATCCATCCACCCATCCTTCCACCTACCCATCTATCTACCCGTCCATCCATCCATCCTTCCACCTACCCATCAATCAAACCATCCATCCTTTCTTCCACCAGCCATCAATCTAACCATCCATCCTTTCTTCCACCTACCCATCAATCTACCGTCCATCCACTCTTCCTTCCACCTACCCATCAATGTACCCTTCCCATCCATCCTTCTGCCTACCCATCTATTTACCCATCAATCTACCCCTCCCATCCATCCATCCATCAATCAATCTACCCATCCATCCTTCCTTTCTTCCACCTACCCATCAATCTACCCGTCCATCCATTCTTCCTTCCACCTACCCATCAATATTCCCATCCATTCTTCTGCCTACCCATCTATTTACCCATCAATCTACCCCTCCCATCAATCCTTCCTTCCACCTACCCATCCATCCTTCCTTCCACCTACCCATCAATCTACCCATCCATCCTTTCTTCCACCTGCCCATCCATCCATCCTTTCTTCCACCTACCCATCCATACTTTCTTTCTTCCACCTACCTATCCATCCATCCACCTACCCATCTGTCTTTCCATCCATCCATCCATAAATAATTTGGTCTTTCCAATTCTCCACCCACTGGTGGAGACACTATACAAATGGCTTTTAATTAGTTTCTATCATTAGTTGATTTTCTTACCAAACATGTATCATGATAGTCCATTATTTTCCTCCATTGATCGAGTTCTTGCCTTCACATTTAACATATTTTATCAGGTTAATTTATACCCTACTTGTGTTCAGCTGGCACAAAGATAACAGCTGACGTTACGCCCCCTTAAAATAAAGGTTTGCGAAATGAAGCACTCTGAACAAACTTGTAGCTGCCTGTTTCATCTACATCACAGAGCATCCACAAACTTACCAGCGTAGAGCAGCCAGTTCTCATGCCTTTGGTGTGAACGTACCATAAGAAACACATCAAGTCCCAGGCTTTAATGTAAATGTCGCTCTCAATTCACAGCTCATTCTCAGCTCACCACAGTCATTTTTCTACCACAGTCCAGTCCAATTCTCCAAGATGATTGGCCAGAAAGTGATTTATATTCTAGAACAATACACTCTGACAGTAGCTTGGCTGCATGATCCAATGGTTATATTCATGTGCTTGAGGAGGCGATTATTTAGCACTTTTGGAATGAATCTCAGCGCTTTGTAGCATTCAGCAGTAAAGATGCTCCAAGTTTTCCGACATTGGAAAATTTTCAGGATGGAGTGCTTTGACTTTTCTATCTAACATAAGCAGCTTTTTTTTTTTTTTGTCAAACTGGCCTCAAGAAAGACACAAAAAAACGGAGGCTGCTGAGGGAATAAAGTTTATAGCTTCTATAACAAAAGAAAACAGGAACTAACTCATTTACCATACATGTAACTATAAATGGATAAAATGTATGAAGTGTTGCGATTTAAACATTTGGAACAGGAAAAATAATCAACTATTTTGAGCCGAATTGCCTCTCTATCATCAATTCTTTTCCTGTAAGAGCACAAGCTGTCTTGTTTTATTCTTTAAAGTCATTGCGCCTGTGAAATATGATGCTGATGATGGTTCTCAGTTCTACTTGTAAGAACACAGACACAGAATATGAGGAGGAGCAAATCCGTAGCCATATTTCCAATAACCCGCTTAATGCGCAATTTGAAATAGCAAAGTAAAATACGAGCGTCACATATTGCAAATACATGATGCTCTCATGAGGTGGTTTTTCAGATAATTTGAGACAGTAATATTTCACAAAACTGAAATGGAAACACATTTTTCACATTTAAGTCACATGATAAGCAAATTGAAAGGGTGCCTTTCTGAAAAAAAAAAAGCGCTCTAAGAGCTATCGCAAAAGGAGAAAACCCAGTTTTAAGCGCATAACAGTCAAAGGAGAAACGTTTATTTAAAATATTACTTCTATTTTGCGCAACAATTGTAATGGAAACCAGGCTTGTGAAGTTTCTGAGTAAAATTGTTGTATCATTTTGGCTTTTTATTTTTGCAAATACATCAGTTTCATTGCTAGGAAATGTTTTTATGACTCACTAGCTAGCTAGCTAACTAATTCAAACATTAGCACGTGATGGTCGGACGGAAATTAAGGGTGATAATTATCCGGCTTGTAGTACTCGAGTCGGACTCGTGCCCTAATTTTAAGGACTCGTGACTTGACTTGGACTCGGACTCGTGCATTAACTGCATTCAGATTTGTAAATTGGAAACGAGGACTCTGATTTTTTTTCTTAATTTTTTTTGTATCATACCATAATAATTTGGCATAAGATATTTATATCTACATTATTTTTTATACTAATTTTGTGCAAGAGAATGCACATTCGCCTGTTCGTACGTCATGTTCAGGAACAAACTAACGTTAATGGCGCTAAAATGCCTGGAGAGAACGCCGCTAGGATTGTCCGCTTTGCTTATACAGGCTTCTTGTGCAATGGAAAAAATGCACTGCTGTGTGTTCCATATGTAGAAGAACTATCGAGGAGACGATGGGGACGACCTCGAACTTCAATCGTCATTTGGCGAGACTCCACCCAGAGAAGGAAGTGACACGCTATGTTCATTGTTCTGTTGATAGTGGGTGGGGCTTGCTAAGCGATGAACTAGCTTTTTATCTGTAGCCTGTTAACTAAAATGGAGCGGTCGAGCAGTAACATTAGTCCAGCAAAGTAGCAGAGATGCTTTTACATAAAGGCAGCAACAGCCACCGTCAAATGGTGTGGATGGAGTCTTGTTCTCAGACTCAACTCGAAATGTTCTTGAATGACTCGGACTTCAACACTGGGGACTCGAGACTTGTCACGGACTCGAGGTTTAGTGACTAATGCTAGCAAATTGTCCATTAAGCAAATACCCTCTCTGAACAAACAGATTGCGTATGAATGTGCTTGATGATTATTACATCTTTGTTCTGTGTGGATTTGACTTCAGATGGTAAAATATCAAGAGCTTGAAATGAGCGAGGGGAAAAATTCAAGTTTGCTTTGGCTTTCCTGCAAAGTTTGTCGCTTTTGAGTCTTTGCTTCCAGACCCTTGATCATCTCATCGCAGCCAAAGTACAACTTGTATATTTAAGTTACTGGTTATTAAAAAAGGCTTGCTGGGCCCTTAAACCAGAACCGTAATGGAAAAATGGAATCTATCATCACTCTGGACACCACAAACAAAGATGGTGATCTATAACAAACAAAGAAAGTCGATCTGCACAAAGCATAGAGTGAGCAATGAAGCGGGAAGCAGGACAAACTATCAGTTCTTTCTTTAAATCCGTGCAGGAGTTTGATGTTAAAAGGGAAGACCAGTGGAACTTGCTGGTTAGCCCTACAGCGTTAGCCCTGACTCGGTTCAAAGCCTTGCTCGAAACTGTTACACCGGACACATGTGGATTCTTAATCTACAACACAGTAAATGCTGAGTTTCTTCTGGAGAAGTTTTGTTTTGTTCTCACTCTGCCTTGAATCCCACGGTGCTCCTGAACAAACACAGAGTGTTACTGCGTTTTGCTGAGGCGTTCGTTTGCACCGGCAAGAGTGAGAGAGAGAGAGAGAGACACTTTGGTATGTTCAGAGAGGGGTCGTGTTGCAGGTCTAGTGGAAAATCTGAGCCGAATCGAAAGCAGGACTGGCGTCCTGCTTCTCCTGTGCAGTAAATAAGTTGTGTGTGTGTGTGTGTGGGGGGGTAAATAGGCAGCTGCGTAGCTGTCTGCTTGACTGATGGATGAAAAAGCTTTCATGACCATCAGACCAGGCATGTGGGGTGCGGAGCTGAGAGAAAAACGTATTTCTACGATTTCCTGATAACCTTTTCTAAAGATCATTTTATTGATTTCAGAAGTAAACAAGGTAGAACAAGACGGTTCTGTTGTCTCCTTATTGTCCTTGCTTCTTAGATCTCAGAGCACCGTGTGTGTGCTAGCGTGTGTTTGTGTGTCTAAGCCTGAGCGGGATTACTGGACGAGCTAGCTCAGTGTGTGTTGTTTGTCCTGGAAAGCTGGGGTTTATTAAGAGTTAGCCTCAATCCGACAGCCACCAACAGACATGCTCACTGGGCTGGAGGCCAAGAGAGAGAGAGAGATGGATAGATGGAGAGACAGAGAGATATGAAGTGAAGGACTTGCTTAAGCTTTTGGCTCTTGCTTCTGGAATTCAGTTCCTCTTTTTTCCTCACCTTGTTTTCTTTTTTTTTTCCTCTTGGACTCTTTCATTGATGTTACCATGTCTACAATTTGGACTGGATGATTAAAGGTTTCGCAAGAATCTACTTTGAGTGGTTTGACCTGATTAAATGTTTGCGTTTGCAAGGGTTATAGATTTATGGAAGTCGAAAAGGGTCAAAAAGGGTTGCTTGAGAATCGAGGTAACAAACTGATGAGGCTTTTAGCTATATTATAGATCGGCACATGTAACATTGGACTAACCTGAGGAACGTTGGTCAAAATATGTGACGTCAGATAACAGGGAACAGTAAGAACGACACGGAAACAATCATCGTTCCTCTAGTTTCACGTCAGTTTCGATTTTCCTTTCAGAAAGTATGCTGGCTAATGTTGATATATTGCTGTATTGATGTTGTTTAGCTGTGTAACAGCGTGACAGCTATCTTAGTAATATTTTATTTGTCGTTTGAAAGACGAATTTTCATCACAGATTTTAAAACGTTATTATGTCCACAATGTTACGAAAAACTTTTATAAGTACCTCAGGCAAACCATGGTGATGAGGTGGACATGGTTAAGTGTATTATCGCTGTTGCTGTTGGATACCGAAATATATAATATTGTGGCTATGCTATAGGTAAATGTGTCAAAACCGTAAACGATTAATCAACGCTATATTAATATGGTGGATTAACACTGAACTAAATTGAGTTTTCATGAAGTATGACATTAGAATTATGGTAGTATCATGATTCAGAGGTTGGTATACCGTGAAGTAGTGTAGTAAACGGTGATTTTTCAAGATAATGAGACGGAAAGAAAGAAGGTTGTAGTTATTTGTAGACTGTAGGTTTGGCTAGTTTTGCTGGGGTTTAGATAAAGGTGTGTGAGAGACAGGAAATCATTCGAAATGTGTGCGCGTGTGTGTGTGTGTGTGTGTGTGTATAAGTAGGATGAAGGTAAGCAACTGGGTTTAAAGATATTATCGATGGCATGTGTGTGTGTGAACCGTGCAAGAGTGCAGTGAAAGGTGAGAGCAGGGGGGCCGGTAAACTCCAAGCTCCACACACACACACACACTTCCTCTGCACGGCTAAATTTACTCCGAGGGGTCTCATTAAGCAGCACTACAGCAAACTGATCCAGGAACAGCCTGATTACACGCTGCCCAGGGTTACAGGGTTTCCAGCTGATCCAGAAACACCTTCCTGCTCTCACACGTCTCAGATTCCTCCTCGGTCTCTGTAGACTGTAGAGAGACTTTTGGTATGAGGGCGAGTATGAGCTACACGGACCTGGAGCGAGAGGGGGGGGAAAACAAAAAACGAGGCACTTCAGAAACCTGCTCCTTCATTCCTTCGGTTGTTTGGGTTAGCCAAGGAGGAAAGGGCAGCACAGGAAATGACATCATTCCTTGGAGGAAAAAGCACAGGCTCTTTTTGGGCAGGGCCCTTTTGGTGGCCTCTGTGAAACGGAAAGAAAGCGTTTAGAGAGAAAGGATACAAAGCAACGCTGGAAGGAGAGTTTTTTAAGGAGCGACACTTGAAGAAAGAGAGGCGTCTCTCTAATTTCAGAGGCTCGGTGCCGCTTTTCTGCTCTGAGGCAAGGCCTCTTTCATTACTGCCCACTTCCTCCCTCAGCACTGCAGCCAAGCTCTGTGTGTGTGTGTGTGTGTGTGTGTGTGTGTGTGTTGCACTGGGGTTTTGGCTGGCTGCTGCTCGCCTCGTGTCATTATGCTGCCCTCGAACGGTCCAGCAGGAGAGAGAGAGAGAGAGATGGAAGGAATGAGAAAGGGCCATTAAAAGGGAGGAGAAAAGCCACTACTGAGAGAAGACTTTTTGAACCACCGAGTTCTTTTTAACTGTGAGTGCATTCGTGCGGAGACGACAGATTCAGCCCTCAGGAAACGGATCTGACCGCCCGGCCGCAATCCCAATAACATTCGTCCCTCACTCATCCCTCAGTTTACACAGTGTGTACAGAGCAAGATGCCTGGCTTTTTTTTTTTTTTTTCCCCTGTCGCCTCCGAGACGTCGGCTTTTCACTTTATACATCGTCCACTCATACTGATCACATTCCGCGAGTGTGGGTGTCGTTTTCTTTCATCGAAAAATAAATAAATAAATAAATAAATAAAATCACCAAAAACATGCTTGCACAAGCTTTACACGGAAAAAGAGACCGCTTTCAGGGAGGCGGTATTTCGATCACCATGACAACCAGGCAAAGTCGGATGTTGAAATAAGACCCGAGTGAAGAAAATTCTACATTGTTAGGTCGAGCGAGTACATTGACAATGCTAACGCTAATGCTAGGGTTAATGCTAGGGGTTAACCTTAAACGTTAAAATGCTTTGAGCATCTTGTACCTCATCATCATCATCATCATCATCATCATCAATCTTCAGTGATGAGTCGCTGTGTTTACTTGCTGGAAGGTTTTGCCCTCAAATATGCTGCGAAATACAGAAAAAGCTTCTAAATGTCTAAAATGTTTATTATTTTTACACCCCGAATTAATACCACATCTGGATTTTAAACAGCACCGACTCCATCGTGGCGTTGGTCGAAAAGGTCGATCTAAACGCTGTTGTGTATTAATCCGCCCCTTTTATTCATCTGAGCACTGATTGGCTTGGCTGTGACTTCCTTTAAGGCTTCACACACACACACACCCGTGTGCACAGGTCTCCAGGCTGTCTGGTGTCTCTCTCCTCCACTGATGGAGAATAAGTGGTTGTGGTTGCACACATTATAATTAATAGTCGTCATTTCGAAGACAAGGAAAGAAAAGAAAGCAAAGCCACAACAATGTAAGTGTCTCCACTAGACTGGTGTGACTGGTTGTCAGATGCCCTCCCCACACACACACACACACACACACACAAGTGTGCATACTCAGTTCCCACGGCGATTGCTAACATCCTGGACTCGGAACAATGGTGCTGGTTGTTCTGTTGTGTGTGTGTGTGTGTGTGATGCTCTCTCTGATGGACAGCAGGCGGCGAAGAGCAAAGATTGATGACATCACTGATTGTTTATATTCAAGTGTGTGTGGCACCATGAGGACATTCTGCAAATCCGAGTGTTACCCAACACCATAAAAGCGTTTTATTACTCTCGGCCCAGTCATGATTGCATCACAGACCTTTGAACCCTGGTTTGTGATGTCAGTTGTCACGTGTCCACAACTCGATACACACTTCACTTCACTTCACCTCACACTCACAACATTTTCACAATACACACTCGTCATACTTACTGCTCTCGCTGTTCAGTTCAATGAAGGGAGAAAATAAAATCCTAGCAACCCCCCCCACACACACACACGCACACACGCACACACACAATAGAGGAAGAGGTGAAGTATTTCCTGCGTGTCGAAGCCTTTTCCTGTTTTGTGTGTTTCAGTCCCGTGTGCATCCTTCATTGTCGCTCTTATGTAATGTCCCTTTCCTAATTAGCGATTTCCTTTATTGACTTGTTTCCCTCTGTGAAGTCAGTCTCACACACACACACGCACACACACACTGAATGAGAGAGAGAGAGATCTATAAAATAAAGCTCGTGAAAGTCCTATTAATACTTGTGGCCCTATTTATTGTGTTTTTTGAATTAATTATTTTTAATCTCATAGAAAAAGGGTGATTTATAATTTTACAATGAAATGCAAAAAATCGGGGCGGCACGGTGGTGTAGTGGTTAGCGCTGTCGCCTCACAGCAAGAAGGTCCGGGTTCGAGCCCCGTGGCCGG
>JANZLB010000013.1:12216796-12227914 GCA_026167865.1 Notarius quadriscutis
TTGCGATTACATTGCGGGAGGAAGTGAAAGTTGCGAGAAATTGTTGCGATTTTCTCTTTTTGTGATTAAAATTGAGTAATATGTTAAATATTAAGTTATTACTGAAAAACTATTGATTAAAAAAACAAAAGACACTGAGAAATGGTCCTGTAAACTTTACCAATATAAAAGATTACCAGGACTACAAAAATGCAGAAAAATAGGCTTTACTTATCCAAATGCTTACTTTGTATATTTTAGATCAGTGAGCACAAACATTTTACATCTCCGAACATTTATTTTTGTTGGAAAACTAATGTTCGAGAAAAATGTTTGTATAGGCAGGTTTCCATTAACCTGCTGAATGTGTGATCTGAAATTGCAAATTAAAAGAACGAATAACTGAAACACACGTATTTCGAAAAACTCTCAAATATTGCACAAAAAAAAAAGCGCTGATAAGCTCGCAGGTGATTTTTTTTTTTTTTGACAATTCGACATAGCAACATTTTGCGAATTTGGAATGGAAACTTTTTTTTCCCGTTTAAGCCACAGCTACTGTGATGGATGCAATCGAAATCACCGTCCAAACATTTATCAGATCTTGGAGATCGTGGCCATATTTTACTGGTGTAAAATATGCAAGTCAAATAATTTAAATAAAATTTTTACTTAAAATGTATTAAAAAAAATTTTTTTTACTGATCAGAATATAAAATTCAGCTTTCTTGTGGTATAAAACATTTTCGTGTAGTGATGAAATATGCTGTCCTTTTGTAATGACTATTGCAAGAAGACAAAACCCAGCTTTGTGTAACATCACAAAATGGAAACAGATCATTCGCAATCATGTTGAGTTGAATTTATAAATTTAAAAAGTGAAATATAAATCCGCCTGATGTCAGTAAAGAAAGCAAAATTTTACTTAATAGATCACTTCTCAGAGGGAAAAAAAAGATAATGAAGGCTGGTGAGGGGAAAAAAAATGAAGCAAGTGTGAGAAGGTCAAAAAAGCCCAAAAAATATCTTTAAAAAAAAAAAAAAAGCTTCCAAAAGAACTGTGGCAGATTCTTCAAGATGCTTGGTCAATCATACAAGCTAATTTCCTTATAAAGGTGCACAAATAATTTCGAAGACTTTTTTTAAAGCAAAGAAATATAGAAAAATGTGGAAACAATTCCATTATTTTTTGAAGGCATCTTAGTTTTACATCCTTTCTTTGCATGTACATAAGACTTTGCACTGTATGTTATCGTTTCTATAGTAACACGTCATTCACAGGAAGTGTTATGACAAAAACCTCCCATAATATAAGCTTAAGGAAAAGCTGATTAAAAATATTTAAGAACAAAAAGCATAAAGAGAGAGTAAGGTGATATTTAGTTAAGAATATAGGAATATATGAAAGCAGATATTGGAAAATATCCAACTTCAGAGTGGTAACAGTAACTCCATTTTCATGCTGGGTTGCACAACACTACTGTCAGTGATGATCTTCCTCTAGCACACCATGTCATTTTTTTTCCTTCCATAATGGTTGCAAAATAATGAAGCTATGGAAAATTTCAGATTTTTGTGGCTACTGCCTCACATAGAGGCTGTAGCCACTATGGCATCGTGTTGTAAGAATGAGTGTAATAATTACACACTGCGCATGCGCAGACACATACACATGCTCTGATTAAAATGGCCGGTGAGTGTATACAATTCGAGTGGCACAGTGGTGTAGTGGTTAGCAATGTCGCTTCACAGCAAGAAGGTCCTGGGTTCAAGCCCAGTGGCCGACAAGGGCCTTTCTGTGTGGAGTTGGCATGCTCTCCCTGTGTCTGCGTGGGTTTCCACCGGGTGCTCCGGTTTCCCCCCAAAGGCATGCAGGTTAGGCTAATTGGTGGCTCTAAATTGACCGTAGGTGTGAATGTGAATGGTTGGTTGTGTCTATATGTCGGCCATGCGATGAACTGGTGACTTGTCCAGGGTGTACCCCGCCTCTCGCCCATAGTCAGCTGGGATAGGCTCCAGCTCGCCTGCGACCCTGTAGAACAGGATAAGCGGCTACAGATAATGGATGGATGGATAATATGAGTCAGCCGAGGTTGATGCTTGCTTTGCTGTTCGAAGCTTGTTGCTGCTTTTCAGAGTTATTAGGAAAAATTTAGGACTAAACAATTAAGTATACACATTCAGAAGTGAGAACCCAAATTGTAAAGTCAAAATTTTTATCCATGTGAAAATACTAATGTTCAAAACGCTGATGCAAGGCCTATCGATCACGCCAAACATCAGCTATTGATCCAAACAAGCACACATTTGTCTGCAGGAGCTAATGTGTTTATTCCATACTTTTGAATACCGTGTACTGTAGGTACATTTACTCAGTTTATTCTTAGCGTTTTCTCAATGTGTTCATCTCATTTTGTATTTAGAACCCAATATGCATGCTGTGGATGGTGTTAAAGACTCGCACTTGTTCTAAATTTACATCTTTTCAAAAACATCCACACTTTCTTATCAAGACAGCCAGGGTACTGACTCTAACACCATTCCTTGTCTTTCGAGTGATACCGTCAAGTACATTTAGCATGTACAGTATCTTTTACCTAGAAACGAAGATGCCTATAGTCCACCTTTAAATGTTTACCATTACTGTACAAATATGAACATTAAGTAGTTTTAAAGGCACACAATATCCACATTTCCAGGTGAAAGACACATATTAAAAGTAAAAGAGATAAGGGTACCACACCAGCGACAACGAAAGGTCACAGTACTCTTTTTTTTTTTTTTCCCTGAATACGGGTATAACTATCGCCTGATGGATCGTTGTATCACAAAGGCAATGAGTGAAATGAATTGAGGCAAAAATCATAAATCGATTATTACTGAACATGCTTGATTATAGACAGATTTTTTTTTAAATGGCAGACGGTGTGTAAATAATTCATATTTTTAAATTGGTGTGTAAATAATTTACAAGGCTAGCAAGGTGATTTACCCACAATGCTAATAATGTTAAAATAATCCTCCACTACGTCACAAAGGTGGTCACATATCGAATCGTAACCTTATGAATCGATATCATATCGGGGCAGATTTAGTCGTATCATCAAATTTTGACTTGTTATCTGAAGAATTGAAATCATATTGTACCCTGTGAAAGCCTGAGGATGACACCCCAAGTGTGTGTGTGTGTGTGTGTGTGTGTGTGTGTGTGTGTGTGTGTATGCTATAGTGCAAGACTTTGCATTGTTTTTGAAAAATCACCAATATTCTGCCAGAAAAATTTTTTTTTACAAAAATGATCTACTTTGCCATGTGTTTACTGGTTGGTCTTCGGAAACAATGACAGAAAAGCAGAAAAAAATCCAATTTTGGTTGTTGGTAGTGGATGATAGCCTGAAGCGTGTGTGTCAATCAGACATGCTTCATTGGCCAAGGACAAATCCTCATTGTAGGACCTGGTGCGTTTCTAAAGAAACATCCATTTCTCTGCAGCAGTTATCACTGTATAGGGAAGAGCACCGAGTTACACAATCACAATGGCAAGAAAAGAAAAAAACAAGGCCTGTGTATGATTTCTGTATGTTTTCAGGAGGATAGATTAGATATTTGTTCTTCTGTTAGAGGGGGGAAAAATGATACACAAGAAACAATCAAAATAGGCAAATAAGTGCTGCATGGCCCAGTATCTGCATTCGTTACGATCTGTAGTGATCATGTTTGTTAGTTTAGTTTGTTCATACATCAATAAAATAGTACGCACATTTTAGTATCTATTTCATATTTTTGTATAGAATTCACATGCATTAAAATATATTTTTCTCTTGCTATCATCACAAGTGTTTCATTCAGTGGTCCTAAGTATAGCATTTCAGCCACTAAATTAATAGTCATGGTTTTTGTTTTTTTCTCTCAAGATGTCAGTCAATATCTTAAAAAGTAAATAAATAAACAAGCAAACAACAACAACAGTCTCAGAATATAACCTGGAGGACTAGATGAGGCTGAGAAATGTACAGTAAACGACACTGTAATACTGTAAACACAGCTTGTGTGTTTTCCGCACAGACCTTCCCAGTCAGTCCAGTCCTTCCATATTCTCCCACGTTAATCCGCCTAGTGATTCGGAGTTGGCGGCCCACCGTCCTGGTTCTCCCCAGAGTCATGGACATACTATTACATTATGAAAAATCCTACCATGTGCTGCTGCTTATTATTATTATTATTTAAGCCATATAACCAGGACTAGCTACTTCTCCCTGTTACTGAGGCGCCTTCACTTCACGCCTGACACAAATGACTCCTGGGCCATAAGGGCCCGCCTTTCGGGGCGCCTCGAAACTGTCTCCCTCTTATCTTTCATCATCTAACTCCGGGACGCCTTGAAACCGCAAAGCCAGTTATTGCTTTTTTCTCTCAGACAGCCCAATGCGGACTGGACAGCAGCCAATCAGAGCCTTGTTTACACTCTGTGAGTGACAATGCCTTGGCGCCGTGCCAGCCAATCAGATCCTGCTCTGACCGGTGCACATTTTTTAAAAAACCTGCTTACCTAACCTAGGTCGAGCTGTTTCATGATGAAAACAACACTGGAAACAATATCTATCTGAATTAATTTATTCTGAACAAAATATATGTTTGGACTAAGGAAAGATTTAGATTGGAATTAAGAAGAAAAAAAAAAAACCCTAAACCTAAAATATTGCATCACATTGTTTTGAATTATTATTTGCTGATGATATTAGATACTAGATAACTGCTATAAATTATAACATTTTATTCATCAAGTTTATAATCTGTCTTAGAGTGAACTGAAAATGAATATGTTTAGTTTCAGTCCCATGAAGAGTAAAAATTAAACAGTAAAGAAAGTAAAGCATAAATCCTAGCTACTCTGCGTTCATCTTTATGACAGTCAATGTTTCAAAAAAAATAAAAATTTAGTATAAAAATGTTTCTAACATAAATTACTCACGGCTCTGTGTTTCGCTTGAATTTAGCGGGGCGTTGATGTGATTTCTACATCCTGCTTTTCGATTGGCGAAAGATTTTGACCAATCAGCGCCTGAAATGGGTCTCGGAAAGCTGCACGAGCTCATTGACACACACGGATGTGACCAATGGGAGAGTGTGTTTACTCTCCGTGGGCTGCGAGGCACGAGCTGCGCTGGGAAACAGGATCGCCGTTTGGAGACTCGGCTCTGAACTCCGAGGCCTGCACCGGCGCTTTGGCAGCTCGAGACGCTTCAACACACACACACACACACGCGCGTGCGCGGGCGGAATACGAGGATTACCTTTGAAATCTGATTTTTGAAATATGATCAGCAACATTCTTCATCTACGGTTTTTTCTCTACTTCTAATTATATTTATTGTCATGCAAGGATTTAACAGACCAGTAAGTAACCGATTTATTCTTTTTTTTTTTTTTAAATAGCTTTAACGCAATCTCTCAATCTCTGTCTTTTTTAAAAGACATGAAAAATCCGGTGCATGTGTTAATATGACACAATAACAATCATTATAATTATAAATAAACTCTTGGAATTAAAACATTACGCATTTGAAAGGGAATTAAAAATGTAGGAGCGAGATGATAAATAAAAAAAACAAAAACAAACAACAAACATTAATATCCATGTATCGTCTCGTACAAATAACCTAAATGTAATTTTTCGCCTTATCAGAAAAAAATATATAATATAATATAATATATATGTTTTTATAGTATATTAGTCTAATATTTTAAATTTTCTCTCAACGCTTTTTAAAATATTTTACATTCGAAAACGATTTGCACCTTTGATATAGGAAAAAAAAACAAAGAAACTGAGCAGTATATTTTCTCGATGTCTCAATAATAATAATAATAATAATAATAATAATAATGGATCACTTTTGTCTGAATGGATTTATCCTTGACATTCACATAATAAACTTGGATGTAATTCGGCCTACATACATGACGTCAGGTATTTTCAGCATAAATATTTTTGTTTTTATGAAACAATCGGAGATGTTTGTATTTGCGTTTGGGATGTAAACTCCCTGATCCAATGGGCGAGGCCGCGCTACAGAGCGGAACCTTGTTCTCTTGGTCTCCGGACTGTGCGCGCTTCCACCCGGACAGCGTTTCCGCGGGCGCTCGCTCTTTCACTCAGTCAGTGCTCTCGCGCAGCTTCATTAAGCAAACAAACAGCGTTATGTCTTCCTCCAGACTCCTGCGCCTTCAACTCGAGGGGAGAAAAAAAAGGCATAAAATATGATATTGGTTCATTCTTAGTGTTTTTTATTTTATTTTATAAAAAATAAATATTGTATGTTTCACACGAGCTATTGTTAGACGAGACAAAACGGCTCCGTCCGTCGCCTTGTCCTGAAGAAGAAACCCGGAGACTTTATTCGGTGCTCATGATTCGGTCTATCAAATGATACAGAGTCTCTGGATTGTGGCGTGTTTGTTTGTTTGTTTGTTTGTGTGAATGAAAGCAAGGGCTGAGTGTGTTTGTAGGGATCTGTGCTCGCTGCTGATCGCTGTAATGTTAATGGCTGACAGACTGCAGTGAGACAAAGGCAGCTCCCTCTCAGGCCACTGAGCCTTGAACATTCTCTCCTGAAATGATATTCAACACAAATACATGTGTGTTATAACACTGTTTGGTTTAAATGTGGCATGTATGGATTGTTACAATTAAACTGGATAAAATCTCAATCAATGCTGTCTTGTCTTGTCTTGACTGGCTTGTTGTCTCCTGAAGTAGGTTGGAGATTTTAAGCAAATAGAAATAATTATAAAACCCCACCAGGTCTATGTAGCACTGTAGAGAGATCTGAGGAGTCTTGGTACATGGAAGAATTTATAAATAAGGACAGAAAAGGGTAATGTCTCATGTGTGTGTGTGTGTGTATATATATATTCTATCACTCTCTCTCTGTCACACACACACACACACACACACAGGCCTTGTATACTGTGGCGTGGCGATTGAGGCCGGTTTGCATGCATCGATCACAGAGATTTGGGTAAATCCTTTCAGTGGTCTGTTTAATTTTGAGACCAATTACAGCCCAATTAATCACAGTTTTATGTCCGAGCAGAATGGGCTTTCTGAGAAGCTGAGTATGAGTATGAGTATGATAAATGACATTTTTGTGTCATTGAAACATTCAGAGCCATGTACAGAACCAAAATCCCGGCATGCACCACGTTAAGGTTCGAGCTCTGCTTGCAACACACACCCCATGCAAATGTCTCAAACGTGTGTGTGTGTGTTTGGAGTGGACTGTTGAATTAATTGTATTGCTATGAAAAGTTGTAACGCGTCATTTTGTGTGTGTTTTAAATAACAATAGACATTCAAACCCAGAGCTCAGAGTGCAGCTCAGGATGCGTTCAACATCTCGTGTTGGAGTGATGTTTGCAAAATCATGTCTTTTTATTTTTCTCATTTTTCATTCAGTAAAACCGGGTTTTTGTATTGCAGCGGAACATCTGCCTTAGTCTGAGGCTCTTTATCGCTTTACACTAATTCTACATATTTGTGTGTGTTATGTATTTTATATAAACAAACAAACAGAGGCGCTTGAACGCACCCTGGGGTTTATTGTGAACTCTGGGTTTGAATGTTCATTGTTTCACTACTGCTGCTGGAATTGTGTAAACACGTAAACATAAACACACACACACACACATATATATATATATTAGATATAAAAATGTCAGGCATGGAGCCTGCAGTGTGCTGATGTGACTCCCAGTGAATGCTCTGCTGCTTGCCGGTCAAACGGGTCTTTTTCTCCTTTTTTTCCTTTTGTTTTCTTTTCAGAAAACATGATCGGGAGAGGCGACACTTCCCCTGAAAGCGACACCGACGCCCAGCGAGAGGGATTATAAATATATGGCTTTGGTTTGATCGCTGTGGTCGACGCCGCCGGAGTATTTGGGATTATAAGGCGCGACGCAGCGGTTATGGAGAGCCGGGATTTCGGCGCTCCGGCGCACCTCCTGTCCGAGCGGGGCGCTTTGGTTCACCGCGCCGCCTCACGGATCACCTCAAGCGGCCACAGCTCCGTGCAGCACGCCGCTGCCTTCCCGCCTGGCAAATATTACCCTTCTCATCTGCCCATGGCCACACACTCAGGTCTGTTCCCTCTGCTCGGCAGCACACAGCAGTACAGAAACATGAACTCGCGGTTCGCAGTGATGAACCTGGTGCCTTCACCGCTTCATGAGCAAGAACAAAATCCAGATGTGTAATAATCCAGCAGCGGAGGGGGTCATTTATACAGGGGGTCGTGTCGCGGCTGCAAGCAGGAGGGTCATGTAGGTCAGACATAATAATAATAATAATAATAATAATAGCAGCAATAATAATAATTTATTATTATTATTATTATTATTATTATGTAAACAATTCAGAGGACACATTTATTTTAATAAATTGTGTAGTTTCTGAAAAAAGGCAAATAAAAATGTAAAAAATGTAGAACTTCATGTAACATTTATAATTTACATAAGCGTGTGTATGAGAGATTTTTAAATGTTTTAATTTAATTAGGTACACACTCTCCATTCCTTCTTTCTCTCTCTCCATTCTCTCTCTCTCTCTTTCTCTCTCTCCATTCTCTCTTTCTCTCCCTCATTTTTCTTTCTTTCTCTCTTTCTCTCTCTCTCTCTCCATTCACTCTTTCTCTCCCTCATTTATTTTCTTTCTTTCTTTCCCTCATTCTCTCTTTCTTTTTCTTTCTTTCTTTCCCTCATTCTCTTTTTCTTTCCCTCATTTTCTTTCTTTCTTTCTTTCTTTCTTTCTTTCTTTCTTTCTTTCTTTCTTTCTTTCCCTCATTCTCTCTTTCTTTCTCTCATTCTCTTTCTTTCTTTCTTTCTTTCTTTCTTTCTTTCTTTCTTTCTTTCTCTCCCTCATTTTCTTTCTTTCTTTCTTTCTTTCTTTCTCTCTCTCTCTCACTCACTCACTCACACACACACAGAGTACCAGTCAAAAGTCTGGACACAGCTTCAAATTCAGTTGTTTTCCTTTATTTTAATGAAACAACTCCATGTACACTGGACACTCCACCTGATCTAAGCCGATTAATAAAAAATATTAATAGGCTTATTCATGTTTTATTAATTAATGCCTAGGCAGGAGTAATTATCTAGAGTACCAGGCAAAAGTTTGGGCACACCTTTGAATTCAAAGTGTTTTCTTTATTTTTATTACTTTGAGACATGAAGTGTCTTTTAATTAACGACAGATGTCGTTTCTCTTTACTTAGCTGAGCGGTTCTTGACATAATATGGATTAGTACAGTTGTGGAATAGGGCTATTTACTGCTATTATTATTATTTACTGTTTACTCTTTGATCTCAAACACATTAAGAAGGCAAGAAATTGCACTAATTACCTTTTGATGAGACGTGCCTGTCAGTTGAAAAGCGTTCCAGGTGACGAGCTCATGAAGCTGGTGAAGATAATACCAATAGTGTGCAAAGCGTCATTAAGGGAAACGCTGGCTACTTTGAAGAAACATATTTTGTTTAACACTTTTTTTTTTTTGTTTGTTTCCTACATAATTCCATATATGTTCCAGATGTTGTTCCATAGTTGTGATGTCTTCAGTATTGTTCTACAATGTACAAAATAGTCAAAATACAGAAAAACCTATGAATGAGTACGGGTGTGTAAACTTTTGACTGGGACTGGATGTGCTTGGCAAAAACCTGGTAATAGATATATAAATATACACACATTTAAATTTACTTTAATAATATGTGTATAGTATTATTAATAATTAGTAATAAACATCTTCAGATTATTTATTTGTTTGTTCGTTTGCTGTTGGCACAGTGCCTGACAGGACAGGATATAAAATCCATAGTGCACACTAGTGTCATATAATTTTGCCATGGCGTTTTGTGTATTAGACGTTGACGGAGGTGCGCATGTAAAGGAGAACGTGTCAGGGTCAACACTTGAGGCCTGCAATAAATGCAAACCTCTTTTGCATATTGGGTATTGTGTTGAAGTGTTTATGAAAATACCGATGAGTAGACATGCTGCGAGGGAGAGATTGTTTTTGAAGCCTGTCAAATGTGCAGTCTTTCACTACAACTTGCAGTCATCCGACATTTTCGGAGGCTTTATTGCTTCTTAGTAAAGAAGCTTAAACTGATTTGCCTTTGCACGTCATGTTGTTGTGAATGTAGTGGGCCAGAAATTTACCTTCCGAAATATTCACCAGAATGCAAGGAGAACCATTATCGTAATCAGTTGTGTTAATGAGTCATATTCCATACAGGAAATGGGAATTGTTTTTATGGTTATATGACCCCTTATAATGAGAGCAGGTAGTTTGTTATATTTGATTTACTCTTTCGAAATTCATTTATAATAACTTTTTTTTATATCAAAAATTTCAAACAACTTCTTTAATTCGAGACAAGTCAAAGATGCACACTGCGTACCACACAGTAGTAAGGTTAAAACCGCACACCATATGCCATAGGTCACTATGACTATTTCATCATGCTGCTGAATGTGTGTTTAGTCATGAATATGGTCATGCAAAATATTTAGTTTTGGCAAAGAGTTAAACTTGGTTTTATACAGGTTCATAAATATACGCAAATAAAAAGAGCAAAGAATAGCTGGACTGGCGATATACTCATTAATGAACATCAACGTGACGCATATCGATTACATGAATGATTAAGGCTAGACAGCCTTTCGATTTCATAAAGTCAGTGAAATTTAGTTCCCTCTGAAATTTGGTCATTGTAATATGTTTATTTCTGTAATATCTCACAAAACAGGCCATTCTGTGGCTGGGAAATTATTTAATTTGAGGAGATTCCTGAGCAAATATGCATGAAATTGCTCGCTTCGCACAGTCAAGCAGACGGAGCAAGTCCGTGTGCGCACGCACACGCTGACCTTCGCCTTCTTTTCCTTGATCTTTTGGGTTTTACGGCAGCTGGCATCCACAGTGTCGCACTACTGCCATCTACAGGTTTACCTTTGACGGTGCACTGACAGTTCCATCATTCTGTCGCTAAACGAACAGCCGATCACACCGAGGTGCTCGCTGAGCGCCGATATTTATTAGTTTGGTCCTGCGTTTCCTTTCCTTCGTATATAACATA